>WJFB01002758.1:0-16852 GCA_009870185.1 Pygmarrhopalites habei
ATCTGAAAAAATAAAGATTCATCTTTTCTCCAACAATTAATTCAATAATATTTCTCTCTCCCGAGTTTCAATTCATTCATTCAATATTATTATATGTTCTTTCTCTACTGAGAGAGAACACGTAGATAATCCGAGTTAAAATTAATGAAGAATAAAAATACACATTTGATTAGGTTTGTTTTTTTCTGTGGACCTTTTGTGTTTATCTCTGTTTTGTATTGTAGTTTGCGAATTGTAGTCATCATCATTTCGTAAATCAGATTTTTTGTTTACAAATTGCAAACTGTTGAAAGAGGATCCATTCAATAAAATGAAGAAATCCACACAAACCATGTATTAACTGAATCTAATCAACATCACCATTAACAATTGTATGTGTGTGTGTGGTGTTCGTGACAGACTTTGATTTATACAGCTGCATGTTAATTGTAAACTAATAAGTAATTGAAATCACATTTGTGTGTGTGTGTGTGTGTGTGTGGATAAAGGGATTTTTTGTACAAGTACTAACATCTTCAAAGATTCAACTAATGTCTGAGTAATACTCTCTCAAATTTATTTTATGATATTGGAAAAACTTAACAACTCCTTCCACACAACACACACATCAAGAATCTTAATGAATGTCAGTAGTTCTTCTCCTTCGTATCATTATTATTACAAAATAATATTTAAGACTCCCAACACGACACACACTCACTCGGTCTCAACAATTTCAATTCCATCCGTTGGGATTTGGGAATTTATGATAAAACGATCACATCCTTTTAGGAGAAGAGAAAGAAGAAACTGATAATTAATATGAGACCCGGGGAATCACGGAATGATTGTAATTCTTGTCTGTAAAATAAAAATCCTTCCATAAAATCATCATTAGACTCACTTCCGAGCGGAGAATTTTAATTATCAAGTCTCACCCATTTTACATTTCCCCTTCACACACACACACGCACACACTGTGTAATATTAAAGAATCATTACACAATCCGTGAGTCTCCTGTGTCATCGTATATTATATAAATGGAAAACTTTTTAACTAATTGTCATATTAGTCATAATGAAATGTGGATCCTGCGTGCTCATGACACCCTTCCAACACTCATTATTGGCTGTCTGTCATGTCCTCCCTCCACACACACACACACACACACACAGGCAAACACACAGATCAAAGATCATTGAATCTAGAGGATTGAGCAGATGAAGGGAATTTATAAAGAGAAGAGGATGGAGGAGGATCCGTTTGAATAAAAAGTTAATTTTTGCCCCTTCTCCTCCATTCATTGAAGATGAATGAGTGGTTTTGACTGTTACTGTACAGTCCTACGTGCTACGTTCCTGACGGTGGTGGCTCTCTTCTATAATAACAAGAATAATCGTTTTGGGTAAGTTGCTCAGTCTGAAGTAGATGGAAATCCACAGAAGAGAGAGAGAGGGAGAGGGAGAGAGATGTCCAGGGGAGGGGAGGAAGGGGGCAGAGTGTAAAAGGTGATGTGGGCAATTAGTTGATTGCCTTGAATCATCGGAAGGGTGAGTGGCCGTATGATTTCTCAGGCGGAGTCTCAGGGTGAACAACTGTCTTGAAGGTGAGGAAGAATTCTTAGGTCGATGGCCAATTCACTCGCAAAGATACCATCTCCGCGCGTCTTAACCACACACGCTTGGTCAACTCCGAAAATCCTCATGCCGTATGTACACTCAAAAAGTCTCCTCTCCTCCACACTTGTCCGCTGATGAGGCCACAATCACATATGTCATACCTTTACCAACATTCAGTAAATGATCCTCTTTTAAAATGAGAGAGAGAGGCACACACACACCTTTCACTCTTTCCTCACCTCCCCACTTACTCTACCATCATCATCTCATGATACTTTCGCAGGTAATAAGTCTAAATCAAATGGAATTATCTTTGTAGTAACGTACAGAGAACGGGACAATCACACTGAGAGAGAAAGAAAAACAAAAGGTAAATTGTCAGAAATGTTCAAAATGTTTTTATGACACTCTGTACCTACAATCTCTACTCCTCCCACTTTAAATGAGTTAACATCATCACCGGGTATTTGACGAGGAGGGTGTGAATGTAGTACACTCCCTCAATCATTGTCACACACACGCATTAAAGAGGAGTACCTTTTAAATGAACACACATTGTCGTCAGGCGGAGGAGGTAAAGAGGAGGATGAGGAAAAACTGTTGGTGGTGCGTTTAATTTTTTACAAGTGCTACAAAAAGCTACCAGTCCGGTGGCTCTTAATGGAGCAAACTCTAATTATCATTACAGTATGAAATATGAGATATAAATTTACCAGTAAATGGAAAATTACATGGTATTCTCTACACTTGGGCTAGCCCTTCTTGAGAGGAGTTTTTTTGTGATATTTGTGGATGTGCCACCTTCTCATCCTTCATCCTTCATGTTGAGACTATTTTACTCTTCCCAAAATCATTTCATTTATCACTTTCTTCCTATCATCCGACTTTTGTGTGTGTGGACATTAGCGAATGCAGAGGAAGAGGAAGACAAAAAACACACACGTCTTGTGTATGTGTGTGTGTTGATCCTGGGATGAAATTCTGTATCAGCTGAGAGTGTATAATGTGTGCAATTCAAACCTCAGTACAATATGTGAAATATTACATGTGTGTTGTATGAATGTTGGCAAAAAAAATTGAGGAGAGGAAAAAAGTGTGCAATTTATTAAATAAAGGGAAGGGATGATGAACTTCTGGAAGAAGAGAGAAAAAGAAGAGGAAATAATTTAAAAAATGATGTGTGTGTGTGTGGTTGGGCTTACTTAATAAATTTAGAGTGTAAAGATGAGGTTATGTTTCTCGTTAATTACAGTGTGTATCTTGATTATTATTTTGCAAATAAGAGCAAGCACAATGATTACTTTTTGTGTTTTGGATGCCTTCATAAATTGTGTATCATCTTCTCTCTCTCTCTCTTCATTGAATAAGAGTTTTACGTAACCAACCAACAAGAATAACAGGAAAAGAAACAGATGAGTAATTCCGCTTCATGCATTCCGAGATTAATTTGTACACATTCCCGGTTTTCAAATGATCACATTAAAATTGTTGACTGTGTTTGGGGGTACAATACAATGCAGAATGTTTTGTTGTCAAAAATGTTTTTTTTCCACATTTATTTTTCTTTTGAAAATTAATCGCCGTCAAATTATGATAGAGTAGTCATGCACTCGTTTGACTTTTGCTTGCACTTTTTGTTTCAAGTGTGATGACACGTAAGTGCATTATCTTGTTTTCACTATTGTACCTTGATATATATCCTGTGGAACTTTACTATCAGTCTAAAGATGCAATTAAATGTATTCAAGAGGGGAGCACGTACTTTTACTCTTAATTTTCATGCCAGGGTTAAATTGTTATTTTTATTATGTGCAAATATTCTGAGAAGAATGTGGGAAACTATTGTGCTACCCGTTAGTGCTTCTTTAAGGGATCCGAAAATGGAAGAATTTTCATCATCCTCCTTCTGTATTTTCATATAAATATGAAAAATCTCTCCTAGACCAATGAAAATGAGGTTCAACTCAGTTTAAATTGTCAAACGACCATTTATTATGCTTCATATAGATCAGAAAACCAAGGAATAAGTCCTCTCACAAGGAATCCTCTTAAAAGATGGAAAGTTGTTTTACAAAAAATGTGTGTAAGGATTAGTTGAACTTATGAAATTTATTGGGGATGACTAAATCAACTTAATTTCAGAGAATAATCCTGTGGCTTAGTGTAAATTAAAATGCTAGAAAACTGAACAAGTATTTTAATTCGAAGAAAATCCAAAGTAACTTTATATACTCTCAACTCCAGTGAGTGAGTAAGTACAGGAGTAGATGATGAGTCAAAAGAAAGAAAATACGCGTAAGGTCATAAATCCTTCTCTTCCACTGCGACTGTGAGACGAGGACTGTCCAAATGGGATGTAATGATTGATGACCAACAGATTAGACCACACTCCTCCAAAATCATTTTTATATTAAATGAAAAGAAGTTTGAGGGAAGGGGAAAAAGTGTAAAAGGTTTAACCACCACACATAAAACTGCACAAAATAATACTTTTCCCTCTACATCTCTGTCTCTGATGCAAATTAAACTCTCTCTCTACTCTCTGTCCAGTACAAACACACACACACGCCTCAGAAAAAGTCAAATACACATCCACTTGACTTGCAATCCTCTCTCTCTTTACTTATATAACTAACCATGAGTAAATTACAGGTATATATTAATATGGATATTGGAGGAGGAGAGAATCTTAAGTCTGGGTTCCTTATGCCAATTTTGCTACTTGCATCTAGTATAATTTTTGAAAACACACACACACACATTCTTCTTGCCGGTCTTGTCGTGTGTTTTGATGTGCCATGTTCAACATGTGAGCCTTTGGCGTGTCTCATTTCTTCAAGAATGTTTTTTTCTGAATAAAAAAAAGTGTAGCGACTGCCAACTCTGAGACTCTCCGTCTTTGTCAAGAGAAAAGAGGATACACACACTCACATATATTTACACACACAAAAAGTTTGCATTTCTGCTGTGTGTGTGTGTATGCCTGGTCAGAATGGTGAGATTGTGTGCGTATCAGGGATGATGGAAAAAGTGAGTGTATGCATATGCAATAATTTTTGTTATATATACGTGAAAACAGGATTTTTGTTGGGGCTGAGGGAGGTAGACACACACAGACACACACACACATACCTGTTGATAAGGGAGGGAGACAGGCTAGGAGGTCGGTCCACTGGCACCCGGGATATGGACGTGCATCTCTGCTATATGGATGTACCTGTGTTTTGTATCATTTTGATGGTGGTTGAGGCTGTGTATGTGTTTTGTTGTTTGGAAGGAGGAGGAAAGGAGCATCCATGTATTTTTTTAAGAATATCAGATAATAAGAGATGGTAATGTGTATCGCCAAACCAGTGCCTAAAGGCCAGTCTCACCAAAAAGCCCAAGTCAAAGTCAGAGAGAAGGAGAAGAAGAAGAAGAAAGAGAGTCCGGAGTCAAGAGAATGTCTTCTTCTTGTTCACACTTTTTCCTTCATTTTATGTAACTGTGGGTGCTCGACGGGTTCACTCAGTAGGCTACATCTCTCTCTGCAGTGCTTGACCTCCGGACAGGTCCGAGCTAACGCTATAATACCATCAATTTGAACAAGTTCTACTCACACACAACTCACACTCCACACACACACTCCATTCAATCCGGATTGCCAACACAGACACGACAAATTTCTCTAATTTTATTGTTTTATTGGCCTTTACCCGGTGAGACAGGGCAAGTCCTACCAACACACACACACGGCAGTGACTAAAGTGTGGACTCAACTGCCAAGGAGCAGTCCTCACTCAACAGCCAACTTTCCCAAATAATTTTAAATCTTTTTTAAAAAAACTATCATCATGGATAAATTTAAGATACTTCTTGTTGTGTCCACCCTCGCCCTCTTTGCTCTTGTGTACCTTCCTTCGGAGACTCATGGACAGTCTTATTTTCGGTGAGTTGGCTTTTCGTATTCATTTCTTTTGGAAATTTCACAAAAAAATACTTTGTCTTAATTCCTACACGGGCCGGCTGAATAATTTTAAAGATATTGAGAAAAAATCATTGTGGATTTTCACCTGAGACGAATGGAAGGCTAATTATAGGTCTTTATCCAATCAGAAAGATGGGAAAAGTGAAAGAGAGAGAGAAAAATACACGGAAGGAGTGAGTGTAGAATGTGTGCAAGTGAAAAGTGACAATGAAAAATCTTTTCTTTTTTTCACCTTTCACCAACTGCCGTTAGCATTGTCTCTTTTAACCAAGGAAAATTTTGAGGGATTAAATTCCATTACAGAACGAAGGACAAATATAATTTTGTGATTTTCCTTAAAAATTCATTTACCTTTCTAGTAAAATTATAATATGAGGTTAGCTATAGTGCTTAAAAAATCGAATGTAAAAATGAATTGTTGTAAAATGATGTAATATTTTTCTCGGTTCACAGAATGCCATCCCCCTGGACTTATGTGTGTAAGAATGGGACATGTACAAAGAAATTACGATCAGACTCTACTGTTATTCAATCATTGGACACTTGCCGTCTCCGGTGTGGACGATTCCGAGCCATTTGGCCAAGACCCACAGGTACCAATGACATTTTCACAATGTAAACACACACTCTCTTCTGATATTCTGAGGAGTGTGTGTAAGTAAATAATATTTTTTCCTTCTCCTCCTCCCTTGGATCCATCCACCTGACATTTTTTTAATCTTTCATCAAAACAATCTGTTCCACAATAGCTAGTGCATTATTGTCCATTGCTCTTTTGTGAGTACTCGTGATGCTGTTGACGTAACGTACACACGTTATGACATTTAACATTGTAAAGAGATACACCATTTTTTCTACATCACACGACGGAGTCTGTTCTCATGTATCGAGATCAACTTCGGACAGTTGAAGTAAAAATGCGATGAACAAACAGATTGTTCTGTGTATGAGCACACACACACACACATTGCTATTGTGAGAGTGAGTGTTTGTCTATACACTTCTAGTTTCTCTCTCGGTCTCATCCAGCCTTATAATTTCATGCTTAAAAGTTTTAACTCGTTCAATTCGACTCCACGACGGAGGAAAAGAAAGACGAGAGAGAGAGAAGAAGGGATGAAGAAGAAGTTGAAACATTCCTTCTTGTTCTGCGAGCATTCACTCCTCATGCAGCCGCAAAACAGGCAAGCAAAACAACTTTGCTCTGAGCAACTCGCCGAGAGTTGAATGCTAATTTATTTTCTCCCAATTTAATAAATGTGTGTGTGTCTGCAGTAGAGAGAGTGTGTATGTGTACACTGTACAGTCAAGTACGAGTCAAGTCTCATCCCCTATCATCCCCATATTATATGTAATATGTATTATGTGTATAAAAAACATTTTTGCTCAACAACAATTTATACAAAAAGAGAAAGAGAGAGAGAGAAAAATCCCAAACACACACACACACTTGGTTTTTGACTAACCTCACTTGTCTCACTCCCTGCCGTACATTACAGAGATATGTTTGTATTTTGTGAACTGGAGACAGATAAAAAATCAAAGTTAAAATTACAAATCATTTTATGATGATGTTGGTCCGCTCCCATCTCCACCTCCCTCCCCATCACAATTTAAATCCACTGTTATTTGGAACTTAAAAACAAGTAACTACAGTAGGATCTGAATGAACTTGAGAGTGATTTTTTTCCTCTCTCCATCTCTCTCTCCTTTTTGCCGTTCTTAATATGTTGTTGTTGTTGTTTACCTTTATTTCCCCATTGTCTTCCTCAAGATGAAATCTTACGGCATTTTTTCGAGACGTGTGACGAACCCGTAAAAATCCCTTTTCTTTCTCTCTCTCTCATTTACAAGAGTTTTTTAAAACACAAAAAAATTATACTAAATAACAGAAAATGAAAACAACGGGTTAGGAAAATTGAGACAAAGTAATTGACATGATGGAGAGAGAGAGTCTCACTCATCACGCAAAGTACTTAGTTGAAAGTACGTGTGTTCAACTCACTTTTCTCCTCCTTCCTCATAATTTTTTTTTGTTAATTTTTTTGAAAGGAATAGCAGAAAAACCCTACTACTACTACTACCTTAACTATGTAATCACTTGTACTGTACAGTACATAGTACTTTACAATGCTTTATAGTATCAAGATCCCCTCCCTCCTCCTCTTCCTTTTTTTAGTGTACGGAGAGGAGAGCACAGGTGGTTTTATTTTGATCTTGTACCAAGATTATTCTTTATTATTATTAGAGATGAGTGTGGAGGTGCTGGTCCAAGTCGTAACAAGTCAAACTTCATATTGAGATGATTCAGAGAGATGAAAATAAGAAGAATTCTTTTCTTAATCTCGTGGTGCACAACCAGAATGTTGTAATCTAGTTGTTGGTTCGGAAAGGTTCTTGACATTTAAATCAAATTTCTGCAAAAGAAGAAGGAATGTTCCAACGTTCATAATGATACAAAGCAGTATTTTATATCCACATGTGTGTGTGTATATATACATGGTCAAATTTACAAGACAATGGACGAAGTTCTTTGTCTTCTTCTAAATGTGTACCAAGTATAATGATAATGTTAGACAAAAAAAAAGTCAAAAGTCAAAAGAAGAGATCACAAATCATGTCAACAACATTAGATCATCCAATATTATTGCGTGTGGTTGTGTAGATAACCCAAGTTACCTACCACAGCCAACAAACTCACATATATATATACGCAGAACGAATTAAAGTATGGAGTACAATAGATTTGAGTACACACTGCAGATCCAATGGATCTTGTGTGATAAATATGATAAATTACTCCCAACTTATGAATGGAAAACTCTATTAGAGAATATGAGGTGAATGGACAATTGAATGATTGGAAAATAATGTTTTTCTTATTATGAACGCAGGTGATGTGGAGTTGAGTCGTGTGGTCGTTCCATTCAAACCACAAAATTTGCGAGTTTTACCGGTCACAGCCCCCACAGACCGAACAAGGGAACTCCTCAATCGTGTCATCACAGACTTCCAAGCCAACATTTTGAAAATGCATCCTAATCATGTGGAGGGTGGTGCAAATCCATTTGAGAAACAGTATGACAATGTCATTGAGGGCACCGTCGTTCAAGTCCAGGTAATAAATATGACATCTCCTCACGTTTCCTTCCTATTGAGACTCTCAATTTGAGAGTTATCATTCAATAAGGAATTCAATGGAATGTTGTGTGAACAGGTCATTGTGGACGACCCAGAGGAACGACTGACCCTTGAGACGTCCGAAGGTTACAGAATTGACATAGAGACACAAGGTAATGTAGTAACGGCTGAGGTGAGAGGAGACACGTTCTTTGGTGCACGTCACGGACTGGAGACGCTGAGTCAGCTGATTGCCTATGATGAACAAAGAGACACAGTCCAGATCATATCAGCTGGGGCTGTCATTGACCGTCCACTCTTTGCTTACCGTGGTCTCATGCTCGACACTTCCCGGAACTTTGTCTCTATCAAAGGAATGAAGAAACTGGTGGACGGGATGGCCTACAATAAACTCAATACTCTTCATGTAATACTCTTTTTAATATCTTGTGCATGCATACAAGTCCCTTAAAAAGGGAAATTCACGGACAATCAAGGTTAACTCTCTGTTTTTTGCTTACAATCAGTGGCACATTACAGACTCTCACTCTTTCCCATTCTACTCTCAACGAGTTCCTCAATTGACTTTGTATGGAGCCTACACTCCCGATAAAATCTACTTCCCTGAAGAAATCAAAGACTTTGTCGAGTATGCTCGGATTAGGTATGACTCTTTCACATGATTTTCATTGTCACGTTTCCAAGAATGAAGAATTTATTTTTGAAATTTATTTTAAACAGAGGAGTCCGTGTCATTCCGGAATTGGATGCTCCTTCTCATATTAGCAGTGGTTGGCAAGGACTTGAAAAAAGTAATGCTGTCCAACCTGGACCAAACACTATTCAACCAAGCCCTGTCAGTGTCACCAGTGGAGGACCTATGGCTGTTTGTGTCAACGCTGAGCCTTGGAACCAGGTACGATTAAAAGACAAGACAAAAGTCCAATCGATTTATTAGTTATACATGACAATAACGTAATGGTTTCTATCTTATTTATATTTGTAGTTCTGCTCTGAACCTCCATGTGGTCAAGTAAGTTTAACTGTTAAACTTTAACAGATTTAAATTTTTAATGGCACTGAAAACTTTTCAGTTTCTTATGTATATATATTTTTTTGAAAAATCTATAGCTCAACCCTGTCAATGAACAAACTTACCTTGTTTTGGGTAAATTGTATCGTGATCTTCTGGGAGTTTTCGACACGTAAGGATCACACACGCTTTTATTGTTTCATTCAAGCTGTATTTCTTATTACAAATCTTTCAATTTTTCGATTTCTATTGATTTACAGAGATGCCTTCCATATGGGAGGAGATGATGTCAATTTCAACTGCTGGAACTCAAGCAAAGAAATCACGGATTTCCTTGGAGCACAAAGGCGAAACCGAACTGAACGAGAATTCCTTCAACTTTGGGCTACCTTCCAAAGACGGTTAGAACATTTTACAGCAACTTTTACTCCCAATATTCAGCAGTTTGAGGTCAATATTTTTCTTTTGTGATTTCAGAGCCTACGTTGAGTTAGTTCGTGCAGGTAAGTTCATTTTTGAAAATGAAATACGTTATGTAACTTAAGTCGCCAGTGCAATTTTGCTTAACTAATATTTTTTATCCTTAGCACGAGGAACTGAACTCACTCCTATCGTTTGGGCATCTAACCTTTTGATTCAAGAAAATATTGAAAACATTCTCGATCCTGAGAGGTAAAATTAGTTAGTGAATCAGTAAAAATTACGAGATTGAAATATGCAAGAGTACTAAACTGTTTTTTCTCGTCCTTAGATATATTGTCCACTTCCGTAATAGCGGACGAGACCGTTCTTTGGCTGGAATCCTGGACAAGGGTTACAGAGTCATCTTTTCCAACAGGGATGCCTGGCAGTTCGATTGCGGTATGTTATATTAATTGTTTTATATTTAGCTTTTATTTAGAAATGAAAAGATGGATGTTTAATCAAATATGAACTTACGTATGCATTCTCTAGGTTTTGGAGACTGGGTGAGTTTTTCTCTAATATTTTAGTATCAATAAGAGTGAGAATTCATATTGAAAAGATGAGAAAAATACTATGAAAATTAGTCTGATTCCTTTTCTTATTATCAATATTAGATGGGAGAAGGCAGAGGATCATGTGGTGGTTACAAAACATGGCAACGAGTTTACGACAATAATCCACTGAGAGTTATTGCTCAATTGAACACAACAGAGGAAATTGACTTGCAACCAGGACAAGTTATTGGTGGTGAAGCTTCCCTTTGGAGTGAACAGGTTAAAAGTTATTTCCATGCATACAAAGGAAATAATTGTCGTTTCCATATCCTCCAATTACTTAAATTATCTTTTGTTTTACAGGTTGATGAGATGGGACTCGAGGCTAAAGTTTGGCCCAGGTAAATAAATGCTTTAGTACTTTTCTACGGTAAATCATTGAATGGTTTCAAAAAATAATTTTTGATTCCTATAAAATTACAGAGGAGCAGCCTTAGCTGAACGTTTGTGGGCAAATCCCTTCTCATCCTGGAGAGATGCTGCTGACCGTTTAATCCATCACAGAGAGCGTCTGGTTAAGAGAGGTATCAATGCTGACAGACTTCAACCCGAATGGTGAGTACACAAAGAGATTTGGAAAGGAAAGATATCAAAATAGGATGTTATTAAAATTAAATGTTTAATTTTTCCAGGTGCTTGCAAAATCAGGGCCGGTGCTCAACCAACTGAAAAAAATAATTTGAATTCTAAATAAAATTTTTGAAGGGGTTATTATGAAGAAGGGGTTATTGAATTAATTGTCAGCAAGGTTCAAATATACAAAAAAAATGCCAACAATACATACATACAACGTGTTAGGTTGTAATAGTAAAACAAGAGCAAAGACATAATAAGAAATAAATGTTTTTTTTCAAAACTATTTACGCGTGTTATCATCCATCGTTCATCTCGAGAAAGACTAAAAAAACACACACACACATAACTTGCTCACAAATAGTCGTTAAACCAATAAATAATAAAAATGCAATAACTTTTAACTTAAAAGTTTTTAAGATATGATTTCTCAGCTCTAATACAACTTTAATTCCAATACACACAAGATTATTCACGCTTTGGACAACGTACAATTTGTTTCCTTATTATTGCGCAGATATTTTAATGATGAAATATTCTTTTTTCTCCAATTTATAAAAAAAATTCAACCATTCTCGATTTATATACAGTAAGAATTCAATTGAATGAAAATAATAAATATATTCATTCTCATATGACATTTCGAATTCATGTGTTTTTAAATTTATTTTAAAACATTGCTCAATAATAATAAAACTATAGTTGTCACACATTCATTCAGTAAATATCTTTATGATGCATACACATCCATATGAAAATAATTCACATGCCCAGATGTGACCTTAAAAAATTATTTCTTCAAACAGCTATGAACACCATAACTTGAAATAAAAAAAAGTATTTGTCTCATTTTGAAACTAACCTCAATATTTTTAAATTCATTGTTTTGGGGATATTGTATTAGAGATGGTAGGACAAAAGACGACTCAGTCAATTATCTCAATATCATCGTCAGATTCTTGAGCGTGCCGACCAATGTCACGACGTCCCCTGTCATCATCATCCTGGTCGTCATCGTATTCTTCTTCTTCCTCCTCGTCATCAACATCCTCATCTGACATTTCTTCATCTACTGGATCTTCTCCTTCATCAAAATCATCTTCCTTGACACTGCCCTCCTGATCACTCTCTATATATTCTTCTTCTACATCTTCTACTGCCACTTCCTCTTGGTGTACTTGTTGACTAGCTACATTGCCTACTACTGCATGCTGTTGTTGTTCGACCATAGTGTCGTCCAACTGTGGAATTCCCTGAGCATAGCGAATCGTCACAATGGATAGGAAGCTTCGGATGGAAAGTAAAATGGAACGAAAATTGGTGACATGTAATTATTGTTTGTTCTCTATATTGTTACCATCCACTATTATTTGTTGTTATTTAAATATGTCACACATACCTTGGAATCTGGCCAGCCTGGACAAGGTACTCTTCAATTTCTTGTCTAAAAACTTCCAGGATTGGACTTTCCAATAGCATCCAGTCGCCGTTATCTGATTGCTAAAGTTGGTTGGTTGAAAGAAGAGTCATCATTCCATTAACGAAAAATATGGTAATAATTGATAGTCTATGCACAAATCATGTTGGTTGGCATAAAATTTACCTGGAATATAAAAACATCCTGACTATTTGGTGAATGAACACTTTGTAACCGAATCTGAGATTGTCCCTCACGAGAAAGCACGATATGGAAACCAAATAGTTTGCCAATGGCTATTTGTAGTTGAGTTGTCTCATAATCATACGCATCATTAAGAATTTCGTACTTTCTACCAAAAACATAATAAAAAAAACAAATGAGTACACTGCTTTACAATTTTTGCGAATTTTTTTAGCGTGACTGCGAACGTTTAGATTACCTTTCTAAAGTCTTGAGTTTCTCTTCCAAGCCTATAATAAACAAAAAAAACGGAACAATGATTGTGTCAACAAATAAAATTACACGGGTCAATTGACAGTTTTCAAGGCAGTATGTGGAACTTACTGCGTCTTTCTTCACTTGTAGTGGCATCCATATTTAATAGAGTGGTATCTTCCTCCATTTTTCGGATTTGTGCTTTCAGTCGCTCATTTTCTGCTAATAATTCTTTCAGTCTTTCTTCAGTAGATAGAATGGAGGGATTCTTTCCATAGGAAAGTATTTTAAAACTTGCTTCTACAGAAAGACCTTCTAGTGATTGAAGTTGTGTCAGATTTGCAACACTTCTTTCCTCAAGATCTCGTTTTGTACGTTCCAGTCTAAAATTTAATGCAAAGCATTAAAGTGACAACGGGAACTCATTGGGGTAAAATATGAATACATAGTAATAAATAAAATAAAAAGAAATACTACTCACTCTGAAGTCACTGTGTTGAGTTTAGTCGATAGTTCATCACACTTTTCACAGGATTTTTTCGCAAATGCTGGATCATCACTAATAACTTGCTCATATTCGGTAATTAAAGCTTCCAGTTCATGATTTCGCTTTTGTAGCTCTTTGGGTTCTGAACTGTGACTTTGACCCTCAAATTCCTGCTCGTAAGAGTCCTGTAATAATAATTAAAATGTGTGTAACTTGTTAATTTAATGACTGTAATTTATTATGTGACATTATACAGAATTATTCTCACCTTTAATCCTTTCAGGCTGTCTCGATCCTACACCATAAAAATAAAATTCCTATACTTGGAAGCAAACTGTGTATAGTGTGTAGTGGACTCAGTGAACATTTTATTATTACCTGTGCAATTAGAACAAGTCTCTTTGAAGTTTTCTTTAAATCCAAGGCAAGTTTGTCCCTTTCATCTTTAAATACCTTCACTTGATCCCGAAGACTGGTATTATCACCTTGCAATTTTTCAACGGAGCGTTTGTTACTTTCCAACCTTAAAATGTCAATTTTCTCATTTTAAATCAGTTTATGAATAATATTTTATAAATTTGGAGAGAAATTATACCATATTCAAAAGTACTTACTGTAATAAAAGAGCACTATTTTCATGTTTATATTCTAACAACATATTCTGATTTTGTCGCAAGAAAGACTCAAATTGAACAGGATTTGTACATGAAGAAGCCAATTTCGAAGCAACTGCTTTCCATTCCTTTACTTCTTGACGAAGAGCCGTTCTATCTGCATCACAAGCTACTTTTGTTTTCAACTCTTCCGTCATGTGGCTAAAAAATAGAATATCACATATTTATCATACATATATGATTTTCATGAGAAATTTCTGACTTTAACTTTAAAGACATACCTAACACGTTTCTCTAAAGATGTGACTTGCTCCTTTAATACCATCTCTGATGATGTTGTTGTCCAAAGAACTAAATTTTCTGCTTTGAGTTTAGCAATATCAGCAGATAACTTACGATTGTGAATTTGTTCTTGTATAAAGAGGTTTTCCCACTTTTTGAGTCTTTCTTGGAACACTGTAGAATTACACTCATCCAAATTGATTTCATCATACTTGGCCTTTAATTCTTCATACTTCGATGCTACGACTTGGGAATCTTGCAGTTCTTTTTGACATTTAGCTAATTGACTGTGTACGAGTTCCAACTGATCCTTGTAAGTTTGTGACTCCATAATCCACTTTTCCGCTCCTTTTTCTGTCCCTTCTAGGTCTGCACTTAATTTTCGAATGGCATCTCCAGATTTAAGAGATTCCTACGTAAAAGATAATAATATAAAGTAGTTTAGAATTTTGTTGTATATAATTTTAAAAACATGTAATTTTTTAACCAATGCAAACGCATAAGATACCTCATGTAATTTGTGTTGTAATTCTGAATTTGTTGATTGAAGTTTGGCAATCCGATCTTGTAACGCTGAAATTTGCTCACTGTGACCAGTTCTCTGTTGACTGAAATTTTCCATTGTTTCCTGATGTTTCTTCTCTAATTTTGACAACTTGTCTTCTAACGCTTGAGCCTATGTTTCAATACAAGTTTGATCATGTACAAAAAATGACTAATATTTATCTTGGTAATGGACATAATTTTCTATCATAATACCTTATCATTTGCGGATTCCAAATTATTTTTATATTCTTTGCAAGTCTTTTCAAAATTAATACTTTTCACAGTGAAAGAAGTTTCACTTTCACTTTTTTGATGTTGTAATTTTGTAGCAAAGGCTCTGGACTCGATTAAGTCCGCTTGTGTCTGTCTTAATAATCGATCCAGGTCATCTAGAATCAAACAATCAATTAAATAATAAGCTTGAACTGCTAAGAATTAACCATTATGAATACACCTTAAAAGTCTCAAAAAAAAGTTAAATAAAAGTATGTTCATACCAATTTTCCTGTGAAGCTTTTCCCCATCATCTTCATACAATGATGACAGTTTACGTTTCTTCTCCATCGTACTGGGTGTTCGAAAGGAAGAATTACCATAATTTTCGCGTTGAGGTGATGGGACGTGCAACATTGACTGCTCGTCACCACGATAAAAAGTGTCATCATTAAAGTCAAAGGTCCTCGCTAAAGTTGGTCTAGAGATAGAGATTTCAGGAGAAGAGTCTGAAAGTGTACTTCGTCCTCCTGGATACAGACTGTGACGTCTCTCCAAGCTCGCCAGATACTTCGAAATTGGAGTATCTTTACTCATGGCAGAGTAGGTTTAATTGAAATAATCCAGAGTTAAAATTTTAACGACGATCATTTTTCGGATAGCCAAAGATGCGCCAACTAAGACAAGGAAGTCTAGAATATCTGCTGGATAAAAGTAAACAGGAAGTAAAAAAAAATCTTCTGAACTTCCTCTTCGAGAATCAAATTAAAAATAATGAAAATGAAGGTGGACACAATAAACTGGTAACCAGGAAAATGCCTACCGATATCAAAAATCTGACGGAGGGTTGGTTGGAGCTGGAGAGTGATCCAGGTAATAGCAGATTTAATTATTTCAAAATGCTCAAATAATGCGTAATAAATATTGTTTTTAAAAATACTTATGTCAACTGTTTTTGTAGGCCTTTTTACTTTACTCCTGGAGGATTTTGGAATTGAAGGAGTTCAAGTTGAAGAAATATACGATTTACAAAAACCTATTGAAGGCTCTGTCTATGGATTTATCTTTTTATTTCGTAAGTATTTTACTAAACATTTACGTTGGAAATTCCAACTTGAAATTGTGTTTATCCAAGAGTTCGTAGTTTATTTCACTTCAGAATTTCTAAATGATTAAGTCGTTTGTATCTATTTATTATAGGATGGATGGAAGAACGTAGATCACGTAGGAAAATAATTGAGGATACGGATTCATTTGTTCGTGACGAAAATATTGTCAACTCTATATTTTTTGCCCAACAAGTAATGCATTATGATCTACTTTATATGCTTTTATTTTAAAGTTGTCATAAGTATAACATGATTCATTTAATTTACAGATGGTTCCAAATAGTTGTGCTACTCATGCCTTGGTCTCTGTTTTATTAAATTGTCCCAATCTCACATTAGGAAGTACACTAACTCGCTTAAAGCAACATACAACAGCGATGAATCCTGAAAACAAGGTACTAATATATATATTAGTACTACATATATGTAGTACTA
>WJFB01002759.1:0-16841 GCA_009870185.1 Pygmarrhopalites habei
ATTGTACTTGTGAGTTTACTGCTAATAAAATTGTTAACGTTATGAGTTGCAACAATTGCTGCGAAATTTTGAGACACATATGTTTAAAAATGGCAAAATGGTAACCACTCAAAGTAGAAATTTCGCGAAAAGTGGCCAATATAACCCCATATGACGGTACTATGTGTGTGTGTGTGTTTCCTTATTTACACAGTTACCGGCTGGACGACTCTCGCCTTGTCTCTCTCCCCCACTCAAAGCTGTTTCTAGGTCGAGTCAAGTCAAAGCCCAACTTTTGCTGACGTTTGCTAATTCAACGTGATCGATCGTCGTCAATGATTCCTCGATTTAGCATGGAGGGAAAATGTAGCTCTCTAGTTTATGGGTTTTGATGTGGGACATTACATAAGAAATGAGTAGTCCAAGATAATTGTCAATAATTTAGAATGTAAATTTTTCTCCGTCAACTTTCTAGATTAAATTATCTGACTAATGCGTGTACGTGTGAGAGTGCAGAATATGGAAAAACAATATACGTATATTTATGAATTTGGGGTTGGAGACATTGTCAAATGTGTATACATGAATGGTACAGATGTACGTCAGATTGTAATGAAGTGGAAGAATATGTATAATTTAAATGAATCGATTAACAATATTTCTTTTGTTCCTTGCGTGTGTCACAGGTACAGGAGAAATGGGAAGATATCAAGTCATTCAAAGCGGATATGGAAAAGTCTGGGAGTGCTTCTACTTTTCACTTTCGACTCAAATTACTCCAAGCGTCAGCCGCCATGCAGGTGAGTCTAAATACATGACTTCTAATCAACTTGTTACAATACTTTCTCCCTTGGTTATTGTGCACACATGCATTATTGTGGTGAACAATTATGGGTTTAACCAAACAGACCATTAGGTGATATTGTCACATCTTAAACTCAGTCCCATTGCACTTACTCAAATGTCTGAAATATTGATGTAGTCCCTTTTCTAGATAGGATATTGTGTTGTGTACAATTCTCCTTTACAGTGATGACTCCCTCGCCAGTTTGATGGACAGAGGTCAAGCAATTTATATTGAGGTAGAGAGGGTGTAGTGGGTGTAGTGGGAGATTCTTGGAGTCCATTACTTGAGGAGGTGTGGTAATTCGGAATAAATTATTGAGTGTGGATATTATGATAGGAGTTGCAAAGTACAATGAGAATCGACCATGCCATTTCCCTGAATCCCTTATTTCTTGGAGAGGTCGGGAGAGTACAGTCATGTAGGTAATGTACAGGTATGGAATAATTCCTGTGTGTCCATTCACGAGTACATAATTTTGTGACGTGAGAAAAACTCGTTCACAGCTGTAAATGGTATAAGAGTGCGTATGGGAGGAACTTTGTGGGTCGGTCGTTTGAAACAGAGAAAGAGACAGAGTAGGAGAAGAAGAGATGGAGGATAAATGGTGGAGGAGGAGGTTAGAATGAAGGAGAGAGGAAAGAATGAATAACCGTCATAGTCACTTTAGACCTCTTCTTGAAATTTTTTGATTACACTCGAGTGCAAAGTGCACAATGTGTATATTTCGACTAAGCGTTTTTGGATAAGTCGTAATGAAGGGGGAAAGAGGGAAGGGAAGAAGGAGGAAGAGGGTGAGGATGGGGAAAGAGAAAGACGAACGAGGGGTGTCTGTGTGAGTAGTCGTCGTCGTCGTACGTTTCTTTGGAAAAATAGGAGAGAAAGTGGAAAGACAGAGTGAGTGCAAATAGGAAGCATGAGAAAGGTTCCTCCTTGGTACTTAGGCGAGTATGGATGAGCCGTCAAGATAGGCACTTGATTGTAAACGTGAGTGGACGGGAGGAAGAGTATTTGTAATGTAAAGACGATGTAGTCCAGGATGACTATAGAGTGAGAGAAGAAGAAAGGTATACAATAGTTATTCCCAAATCTGGCATCAACTAATTTGGATGAAAGCCAGTTGAGCACACACATATTGTACATGTGTGTGTGTGGGATACAAGAACAAGAAACTCGTCTACACATCTAAGCATTTCTTGTGTGTTTGTAGATCTTTTTTAGTTGGATGGTTTATCACTCTTCCTCCATACCGTACATTGTAATGTCTTACTTTTTTGAACGTTTGACTTTCACATGATTCTTTCTCCTTTCCTTTCCCTGAATTGCTCAATCCTCCAAACGGTTGTTTCGTTACTTATACACCTCCTCCTACTTTTTATACTCTTCCTTCCCTGTGTGAGTGACTTGGAATGGCTACAACATCAAAGTTTCATGGGAATACAAAAAAAACCGACTGCCATTTTTTCCTATTCTTTTTCTTTCCCTTTCCCTCATGATTCCACATATTTATGTGTAAAAAGAAAGTCAAAAAGGGAAAAAAGTGGAGAAAGTATTGTATTCTAGTTTCCTCTGCTATCTTTTTTTCTATTTTTAGCGGTATATGACACACATAACAGTTCATTGTTGACATGAGTGAAAGGAGTGGGTAGGGAGGAGAGAATTTTATTTTTGTTTGTGGTCTCAAGCAGGAAATTGATTTTTGACTTTCTCTATACCTATACATGTTTTCTATTCTCTCCTTTCAGAATGCTTTGGGTGTCACGGACCTGGGTCGACTCTACTACAAAACGATTCGGGACAAAAACAACTCTGTCGTGGTCATCACAACAGTCAATTATATGCGCTCTACCAAAATTATCTCATCGTTGAACGTGCGTTGGGTTCCCCTCACAAAAATGGCCACTAGAAAGTCTACCGATGACATTTGTGATGTTCTTATTAATTCTATTCAGGTAATTTTTTTTGTAAAGTTTTATATCTTTGTACATACGTATATATGTAGCTATGTATTTTCATCCATTCGTTTACCCATTATGATTTCAATGTGACGTGAAGAAGGAGGGATTGCAAGAATGGGAGTAACTTGGTCCCACTCAAATAAAAGACAATCTATTGTTTAGACTATAGTATAAACGAGGCTGAGAGGCTGAAAGTGCTTGTACAATCCTGTTAAATTATGTACAGAATTTGACTGTGCTTTTATCAGAATTTCACGGGAGTTTTTCTACATGGTTAATCAAACTAGTAATTTCTGTGTGCGTTGAAAAAGTTATGTATGTACAGTCTTTTGAATTATCAAATGACAGACTACTACTACGTCTTTGTGTGTGTGAAACTTTTGCATACATTGTACTTTTGGAAATGAAGTATGTAAGTAAGAGAAGAGACGAGCGAAAAGTTGAGGGCAGTCTCCTTCCCTCTTGTTCTCGTTCTCTTTTTCTTTTCTTTTTTTGTTTGGTGTGTGTCAGTGGGAAACTTGGATAGGAGGAAAGAGAGTAGATATCCATTTCCCTTGTCGTATGATTCCTATGCTGTATTATGTAATGTTTCGTAACTATACCGTAGGATTAGAAGAAATAAAAAGTTAATAAGACGAGGATAAATGGGAAAGGGGGAGGGTCTCATGACGTAGTTCTCTCCCTCCCTTCCATTCCTTCTTTCTCTCTCTCTCTCTCGCTCTCTCATATTCCATGCTGGTTTGACTAAAGACTAAAAAATTGAACGGTGTAGAGAAAAGTTGTTAGAAATTTGGTCTCTAACTCTCGTATAAATGGTGCTATAAAACAAATGCCATTTCATAATGTTGATTTATTGTTCTGGCCCGTCTGTCTCTTTTCGTTCCCGTTCACACAAAAACACACACACACGTCCGCGTGGGTTCATGTTCGTTTCTGTCTGACGCGTTCCCTCAACTCCTCTTCTTTCCTGGACTTCTGGAGGCTGTGGGGGCAGCTTTCCTTCCCTTTTCTTTTTCTTCTCTTGATATATAATCCAAGGTGTAAAGCTGGATGATGATGAAAAAGCAAGAGGGAAAATATCCCGTGTGTTCGTGCTACGCGTAACATTCGGGTAACATTACCCGAGTGGTGGAACGTACAACTGTGCAGGAGATGAGGATGAGGCGTAGTTTAATAGACTCGCAATAATATTATTCCGGGTGTGTGTGTGTGTGTGGGAGGCTGTGGTGTTTGTATGTGTTTGTGGGCCATGGATATTTTCCTTCAGAGAGCAATGAACTGGAACAATGGAGAAACTCTGGTATTAGTATATGTGGAATGAGAAGTAAAAAGATTAAAGTGTTAGTGTAGGCTTGACTGTCTTGTGACTCGTGTCTACTGGAGGTGTGAGTATACAATCCTATAGTTAATAGACGGAGGCCTACGTACTTAACTTGCAGGGTGTGAGGTAGGCCGGAGTTGAAGATGAGCTCAGGTCAAACAGGGTAGGTAATCATGTCAGATTGTCAGTTAGGCGGATGACGAGACTGTGAAGAAACTGCAAGGGTGGTACATACAAGAGAGAAATTCGATCGTGTGGTTTAACTTCCATCGAGTAAATGTGCATTCTCTGTATTTTTGCTGAAAATTTTTCGGGTATTACAACTCTATACATTAGAATGGTTTGAAGACAAGATGTGAATGGAAAATAAAATTAATTTCTTATGCTCAAAAGTTTTTTGTAGACTTTGTAATTTGTATAGTCTTTCATAATTCAGCTTAAGAACTTTTAATTTTTTTTGAGTAGTACTACAACAAAATTTTTGTCCCCAGTTGTTTCATAAGTTGTAGAAATAATAATGCATATATAATTCTAGCCTAGAATATAACACACAAGACGGAATGTGACTACCGCTGGTCCTGGTTTTTGTCAAGGTTTAGCACAGTGTGTCTAAGAATAACAGCTGGTTTTTTTCTCCAGGAGAGAATCTCTGAACTATATCTGTAGTGTGTGTTCGTCATGGATTAATAAATTTATGGGAACCCTGGGGTAGGAAACGAGCTCCACAATAGTTGGTTGCTCCTTCATACAAAATAATAATAGATTTTTATATATATGGCAACTTATCATAACGGCTACAGATGTTCTCTCTCTCTCTCTCTTTCCACTCTGCTGCTATTTTGGTGCAAAACAAAAGGAAATATTGTCAAAATTCTATATTGTGTAGAATGAGAGGCCTTGTCTTTTTTTCTCGTTTGGAAACTACCTACCTTTGCCTTCACACTGGACTGCTTTCTCCTGCTACTTTCTTTTTTTGAAGTATGAGAAGTATGTTACGTGTCATGGTGTGGGTAGGTAGTGGCTAGGCTGTGTTATTGATTTGTTCATGTTGTGGGAGTGGTGAAAAGGAATTGGCATGCAAAACTGGAATGGGAATCTTATCTCCTTTGATTTATGGCCATCAGAGGAGGACGTCTTCCTACTTTTTGTCTGTCTGGCCTTTTGAATTTTCCCAAGAGGGAAGTGGAGGTATGAGAGGGAGAGAGAGAACATATTTTGAATAGGATTCAGTAAACCGTCGAAATATTTAACACGCATGTAATAATCTAAGAGTCTCTCTAGGTCTGACGTCGATATATCATTGTATCATTGCTCAAAGTTGCAGAGTTGTTGGTCACACACATTACTCTCGAATTTTTATTTAGGAAATTATAACGGGTAATTGAATGTTCAATGGATGATTTGCAATGATATTTTTTTTGACATAATGTATTATCGTATGTAATTAATGACAAATGGACATAATTTTTTTGTTTTTTGTGTGCACAGGAGCAAATTTTGTATCATCAAGTGAGTAATATTCCAGTAGGGAGAGGACTTTACTTAGGTTATCTCAAACTAGCTAGTTCGGTGGACGTGCTAAAAATCGTTGTCGCAGAGAAGGTAAATTTTCTTCCCTATCTCTTTATTCTGTGTAGTGTACAGAAGTTTTTTTATGTGTACAAGTAGTAGTATATTGATTGTAAAAGTAGACGACTTAGTCTTTGAATTATCATTCATAATAAGTAATTATGTAGATTTTGTTTTATTATTCTTGCCATAGTTTTGTGGTCCTGTCAAAATTTACACAAGTTTAATCCTTTGTGAACTTTTAGACACCGAACATGTTGCCACACGCGAAAATTCGTGAGAATCCTCATGTATCCAGGTATGAACAATGTTCTATTATACAATATGACTGTCATGCTTTGTACAAATGTAAGTAGGGCAAGTAGAGATATTAATAAATAAATCACTTTTGTCTTTCTCTACATCTCAGTCTTTGCAAAGTGAGGATGAGGAGTCTCATCGTGAGACGTTGTGCGTCGTGTTTTCTAGTGGACTAGCGTAAAAATATTTCAATGAGGATTTCATTCAACTGAAATTTGAGCCACCTTTAATTAAATATTATATATTCCTTTTCGGTTTGTGGACTCAAATTAAATCTGCGTTGTTTTAACGATCTTTATTTAGTGCAGACTAGATTGACACCCTTCCCCTTTCATAGTTTGTGTAAAAGGAAATAATTAGGGAATAAAAAATGATTGGGGAGTTCTTAAGGTTTATAATTCCTCTATTGTTGTAAAACCTTTATCATTTCGTTAAGGACATGGAGGGTGGGAAGGAGGAGAATTTAGATGTTAAAATAAACTCATTGATTCGAGCCCCTCTCAAAAGTAAACTAATATTATGAAGTACAGCTGAAGATTTTCTTTTTTTTTCCAGACAGTCTAAATGTAACTTTATACGTGTCAAGTAATTGCAATCTGTGAGAGAAGTATAAGACGGGAAATAAGAAGTAAAAGTTTTCAATTTTGTGAAAGTTTTCCACCTATTCCTAGAGTTTCATCAAAGTTCTTGTGGTTTTAGTTTTAGGTGCCCTCAGCGATGTTAACTACATGGATAAATCCTATCCTATAAAGCAAGGTTTTAATGAATCCCTGATTCAAGGCGATTCGGATCATTTGTAGTAGGCCACCGCCACAAACTATACAAGAGTGTGGAAATCTTATTCTTGTGTATTACTTACACACATATCCCTTCCTGGAAGGGCCTTCCACAAAATTATTATTGTCTTTTGAGTAATGTCGGTGGAGAGTTTCAGAAAGTTTTTTAAAGGGAAACTTTTATTATAATTGATATTAAATTCAAATTTGCTTTCACTTTGAAGACTCTGAGATGAAAAATGTTAATGTTTATAGAATTTTAAGGAGACATTCCTGAATTTTGTAAAATTTATTGTCTTACAGTGAAGAGTGGACTTTGATTCAAAAACTCGCCAAATCAAAATCCCTAGACTCACTGAATAATTATGAGGCTAATAATAATGGGAATGGGGGGAGTGGACGAAATAGTGGAGGAAGTGCTGGAGCAGACGAGAAGAATGTAGACGAGTCCAATGGAGATGAAAATTTGGCTACAGGGAAGAATAATCCTAGTGGAAATCAACAGTCAGCCTCAGCAGAATTTTCGGAAGCACAAGAGCTATTCAGAAGTCAAGTGAATAATGCCTTAAAGAGAATTTTCTCCTTTTTAGAAATCGACTATGAGAGTTCCTTAAATCACAGGTAAACTGTTTGTCACAAATATTTACTTTGTAAATTAATATGAGTTGTGTGTGGAGAAAGTTGTGACTTTCTCCCAAAAAATAAAAATTGAACTTACTGCTCTTCTACAATATATACGAATGTGTTTTCTTTTTAATCTTCCTCAATTGTGAACAGAATGTACAATACAGAGGTGATTGAGGTAAGCAACTCGGTCTCTCTGCTGGTCGTCTTCCCGTCCCTCGAGAATGTCTGTCTGTTAGCTGGACAATCGGACAAGTTATTACAAAGAAATGATCTCATTCCTCTACCAGTCCAGGTAAATGTCAAGCCTTTTTTATTTCACAATCCGATTTCCATCTTTTTGTATCTTTTGTGTGTTTGTACAGTAGTAAATGCGTACATATGATTTTTCAATTATTTTCTCATGTTTTACTTTGATAGTCAGTAGAATTACATTTGATATTTACTTTTTGTACTGATTTCAAAGAAGTAACTTGATGTTTGTAGGAAATATGACTAGGATTCTAGTATTGTTCTCCCTCTAAACTAACAAAGACTGCGTTACACGTGTGTTTGTGTAAGGACTGACACTTTTGTGAGAGTGAGAGGATCTAGATGACAATGACGAGAGAATGAAGCACTTTAGTGACCCTGAAATCCTGTAACGTAGTACCATGATAATAATATGCTCACGTTTGATATCATGTAGATTGAATATTAGTTTAGTTTTGGACATGTCTTTCAAGCACAGGGGCCTCATTCCTTATAATTTCATATTTGCAACCCTTGCAAATATTAAATGCTCTCAAGTTTCATCCATTAGCAAGCAGTTTGGAGGGTTTAGAGAAAGCGGTTGGCCTAGTTCAGATGCTCTCCTCTTCCTGCTTCCATTTCCAACCTTTCTCATGAAATTCTCTCTCTTTCTCTCTGCATAGGTATGCTAGGGAATGGAATGAGAAATTGTACACTTGTCTCCTCTCCGTTGTAGCTCGTTTGTGTTTAAGGTGGGTTGAAGAGCGTTGACTATATTAGAGCATCGAACAACCCGACTTGTGTGTGTGTGTGTTCTGTCCTTCTACAAAGGAATGGGAGGGAGAGATAGGTTTGTAATGCTGTCTTTGAATGGAGATGATGTTGTAAGATGGGAGTACAAGCTCACAATATTATTACAGTGTATTATGGTAACTGTAGTGATCAGTAACTGTACACGTTTCTGGTAGCTTGGAAAGTTGTCCAATTAAAAACTTTGAAGAGCTTTACCGATTGACGCTAAACCTGCATCTAGACTATGTATTAATAATAAGAACTATTAAATCCCTAGACTCTCAATTTAATTTTCATTTCCAAAAGGAGGGATGATTGGAACGATACGATTTGGTGTTTTTTTTCTTGTGTACACATTGCTGTGTGTGAGGATAATCCAAGATTTAACCTGAGCATGTCAAAATAAATCACCGTTTTTTATTTATACTCTAGAGCTACATACAAAGACATTACTAGTAATCCGTAATTTGAAAGGAAGAAACGTCTTTATTAGTTTCTTTCTTACCCAACATATTTAATTACAGTGGTTTTATTTTATTTCCTTCGTACTGCGTGGAGATTTTCTTTTTCATGTTGCTTTCTTTCTCTGAAATATTTGTAATATAAAAACAAAAATGTGTGTAATTCATAAAAGATATGTCTACTAAATTTGTCTTGTAATTAATTGTTTGCAGGTCTTTGAAATGATCCATCTAAGTACGTACCAGAGGGATTTTATTACAAGGTATGCAAGATTGTCTGCAATACTAGAAATGGATACAATCCTGGCTCAACACAACCATCGTTCTGTAAGTATATAAAAAAAATTGCCAAAACTACGTCTTAGCATACATTATTACCAGCCAGTCCAACGTTTGTGTATACAATTTATTTACTTATCTTGTGTATTTAATTAATTTATCTGTGAGCCAATTTTTTATGACAGTGTGGATAATTTGACATTTCTGCTTATGAGCTGTCAGAAACATATTGTTCTTTCTCTTGGAATATTTGTTTACACATAATGAGATGTAAAATCCAGGACAGGGCAAAAAAATGTCTCATAGACAGATGATGAGCTGAAACTATTTCTACACATTCGAAGAATCCGATGGTGGTCCTGTTGCATAGTCATTTTTTCTTAATTTCGGAGGATTAGTTGTCTAGGCATGAATTTAGGTGTGGAAGAAATGATTCTGTGAAGTGTGAATTAGGCTCAAGGTGAAACAGTTGGGCAACTCTTCCCTATTTAACTATGACAAAAGGGAATGAACTGAATTAGACGTTGCAGTAAATTCGTTAGTTTTCTTCTTCCTCTTTGAGATTCCTCGTTGATTGTCTTGAGTGAATTTTCTATAAGTAATTGTATATATGTAACAATGTTTGCAAGATATATTTAGGCAGTTGAACAAGGTGTTTGGAGTTTGATATGGAAATTTTCCATATGAAGAATGTAAATGGATTGAGGTATGGAGTCAGAGACACGTATGCCCGTGGAAATAATAATTTTAGTCTTTTCCGCTACAAGGAATAATAGGATTTAGTCGGAACAGACATCATGGATTGTAGAGAGAGGGGGAGAAAGTAACAATAGGAGTTGGTGTAAGTTTGTGCAGGTTTCTCTTTTACCTTACTTGTGATACAAAGTAAGGGAAAGGAGGGTGAAAGACAGACGAGCTGATGGATGACAATGGTTTGAGCGTCAGGGAAGAGTTAAGAAATGGAAGTGGAGGAGTAAGTAAGTTTTACGCACACACAGAGTATCTGACATTGTGTATGTATTCCTCTGTCTATCCCTCTTCCTCTCTGTAGTTTTGTATAGTGAATAGTGTAATAAAAAAGTACAGAGACAAGAGGGAAAGTTGATCGTAATCCTAACGATGACTAGAAAGGCTGAAGGGATCAGACTCGGTTGATTTTCTTTCTCCCTCCTTCCTCCTTGCATAATGTAGTACAATGTTAGACTTTTGCAACGCCTTGCAATATATAACAATATAAAAAGTTGAAGAACTTCTTATACTCCTGTGTCTTATATCCTGTGTTTAAAGTGTACTCCACTGGATTCATTGTTTGTGCATATGTAAGAAGAAAGATGTGTCCTTCCTCCCTACACTTCTCATCCATAATAATCATGACTGAAAATTGAATTAAACTACGTCATTTGTAATTTTGAGTCTCAAATATTTTATTAAATTATATTTTCTGGAATATTTGATTGGTTAATGTAAAAGTTTTCACGGTAGTTTCCCTCTGTATAGAGAGACAGAGAATGCAGTTAATGGGTGGGTGGGATGGACGATTTTGAATAATTAGGAATTTACATAAAGTTGCTTCCTTCAGTTCAGTTCCTTTCTCCCTACATATTTTCCTCCTTCTTCTCCTCTCCACAGTATGGAGTAGCAGGAGAATTTGCATTCCTCCCTCGCCCAGTGTTTTTCCAGGCAGTGGGAGTCCAAATAAAACTTTAAGGTCATGGTGCGCATTGTTTCAGGTCGTATGTTAATACCCAAATTTTGGTTGTTTGAATTGAGATTGTAAATGAAGATTTGAAGTGGCGAATGACAGTATTGACACGGTTAGGACACAGTACGCTGGTAATTTTATCTGAAATCTATTGAGTTGTTAATGTGTTGATATTTCAAAATCAATGCACGTTGTAACTGAAGAGAACAAAGAAATTTTTCGTACACGTGTTGAAATGTACAACGGTGAAAGTGGGTCGAAGTTACGCATCAAGTTTTTAGGTT
Source organism: Pygmarrhopalites habei (assembly GCA_009870185.1). NCBI lineage: Eukaryota > Metazoa > Arthropoda > Collembola > Symphypleona > Arrhopalitidae > Pygmarrhopalites > Pygmarrhopalites habei. The sequence goes on from WJFB01002759.1 coordinate 11,121, forward strand.
GTGTATCTGAGGATTTTTTAGGTTGAACTTTTTCGGGGAAATGGTGAAAGACAAACTTTGAAATAGGTGGTGTATGTTTGTCGAAATTTCAACCGACAGACAAGGGGGGGATTATGTCCCTTGTCTGTAATAGACAGTAGACGGAAGTGAAAGTAAAAAGTTTTCTTCAAAGATCTCGATGATAGATCTACCCATTTTCTTGGGAAATGTTTATAGACAATTCTGATTTTTTTGAAAAATTTCTGCAGAATTATTGTATTTCAACGAATCTTATTCCATAAGAATCTTATGCTAACGATAATTTAAAAAATAGTGCTGAGATATCAATAGATTAAAATTTTGTCTTTTCTTGTGAAAATAGGCCTTTTCAAGTTCCGAAATGGCGATTGCAAAGCAAAGGATGAGTCAACTCCAGGATGTACAGTCAAAAATTGATGCTGCATGGAAAACTAGCCGTTGGGTTATTGATGTGGTCACCGCTTCAAGAGACAAGGCTTCAACGTCCGCTCCAATCAGAGCCCTAGCACAATTTGACCTCAAAACAATATCTTCAGAGTCAATCGTGTCCGCGGATGCATGTCTACGAAAGAGTGAAGAGATTCAGTTGGGTCTGCACAGTAAGAGTGAACAGCAACTTCCATTTGGATTCGGGTTAAAATTTTCTCGTAGTGAGAATCAACTGTCAAATTTTGGTGGTGGACAAGGAGCGCAGACAGGAGGTCATCATACTCGTCACTCACATTCTTTGCATTGTCATTCTGCTCATCACATGGCTGGGATAAGGAAGATAAGTGTTCCAACAGCGACGACGAGCAGTGGTGGAGAAAGGATTGAACAAAAACTTCAATTTAATCCCAAAATATACTCGACACATTCCCAGGTACTTACTACTTCTACTACCACCATATCATACATATGGAAAACGATAGATAATTCTTAATTTCATGTAATTGTCGTTGTTTCGCAGAGTGACTCCACAATTTCACATTCAGTATCGACAGCGGAGATCCAAGCACCGGATCAAGTATCCAGTACAAGTCTTCATAATTTGTATCGTCAGACTAGCTCAAATCAAATTATTGTCCCGAACCTAGTTGTCAGTGGGGCTGACAAGGTAGAATCTGGTCCGTCACCCTCAATCCTAACAACAACAACCACTGCTGGTCAGGAGAGTGATTGTACAGTGACGACGACGACCGTCTCTACAGTCGTGGCCACAGCTAGTAGTAGTTCATCCGTGGCAGCGAGTCCTTCAGTACAACTAGTCACAACAATAACAGCAGTTCCTCCTCCTCCATCACATTATGTTCGGAAAAAGAGTAATAGTGGGGAACCACCTCCAGTTCCACCTCGACGAACAATTCCTCCTCCTCCTCCTCCATTTGCAATCGTCCCGGACTCATCTCCATCCTCGAATCTGGATATTCGTGTATTTCCTGCCGTCGACCCACCCATAATGTTAAATCCCCTCCCACCTCCTAATATCCCCTCCGTGTCCGTCAAAATGTTTGACTCCTCTTCAGTCTCCAGTAATTCCAGTGCTGGTAGTGGGATGATGGAGCCGGGTTCTATGACTGAGTCATCCTCGTCGTCAACACACCCGCATCCTCAACACGTTATCCAAGTGTTTGCTGCGTACGAGTCTGGAATGATGGAGGGGACAAGTCTTAGATTACAAATTACGAGTCAAACGACTGCAAGACAAGTTGTTGATTTAGTTGTAAAGCAGTTGAATGAGGAAGTGAGGGCGAAAGGGCTGGATCATCCCCTGTATGACCGTACACAAGACTTTTGTCTAGTGTCAGTTATTGGAGCAAGAGAGAGATGTTTACGCAATGATTTTAGGTAAATTTAATTGCATCAATGTACTATTTACAAATGAATTCAAATCTATACAACAGTGAAATTGACACCATTATTTTTTACAGGCCATTACTACTACAAAGTCCTTGGAAGAGTGGGCGCTTGTATGTGAGGAAGAAGAACGATGTCACGGCTGCGATTTCAATGAACAGTCGTTCAACAAATTTATAATAATAATCTCATTTATTGTTTTTTTTTTCAAAAAAAAAAACTTCCAGCTCACTGAAATTGAAAATTGAATTTTGTGTACAACAGTTTAGTAAACTGCTGTATCGCTATTTGTACTTAATTGTAGTAGAATTGTATAATTGCTTTTGAATACGTTTCAGCAATTACATTGTGTGTGTATGGATGTAACATAGTATATTATGGTTATAGCTGTGGATTTTCTTTGTGGCTTTGTTGAATTTTTCGCAATTCGCCTCGAAGAAGGAGACGAAATTCGCAGGGTCGCATATAAACTAATGAATGGAATGTATACACACACGGAATATTTTATCATGTACAGCTCAATTCTGTTCATATTTTGTTTTTTTTTTGTTAAATGATATTACGTTGAGTACTTATACATTTATTACTGCAGTATACGTTCAGTATATATACTACTTAATACTACATACTACTGTTCAAATGAAGGATCTCTAATTTTTTTCATAAAAATCCTCAGTATAATATGCAAATAATTGTGTAAGTTTACCGTGTTCTCAGGTTACATGAAAGAATTAAATATAATATGTAGTTTCCTAGAAAGAAAACTGAAAGCGAGTAATAATTATACTTAAGAATCAGAGCAAAGGTTCCTAAACTGTGCTCTGTCTGTCCGGAATTTATGGATCACATTAGGGTCAATATTTCTACACACAAATATATAAAATTAGGGCATGCCAATGACCCTAAGACCAAGAACCCAACCATGAATTGTTGGTGATGATTGGACCACCCCTGAAACCCATTGTTTGTATGTATTAAGCTATCAGGCTCCCTATGTGATTCTAGTTTACCTTCATTCATGATACAAATTAGGCATAATTAAATTCAACAAGAATTTGGTAATGTTGGGTAAAAATTTCATAGTAACATTAAAATTTATTTTGAAAAATTCATTCTGGCAATAATGTGTAGATAAGCTTTAATTCATTACTTTTCATTGTTAAAGAGTCATTAGCCAAAGGAAGGATTAAAAGTTTTAACAAGTAAAAATCTCTAGCCATAGTACAAGTTCAATAGTGGTGAAAAATTAAATATTTTCTTTTAACAAAAAAAAATATAAAGAATAAAATGTGTATAGTACGACGTTGTAAATATATTGTAGTTGTTATTGATGATACACATAATGTATATGAAAAAATATCTGAAAAATGAAATGTGATCCTAAAATTGAGTGATTCTAATATCCTTTGTGGTAGCATATATGGCACATTAACCAGAATGTATATTAACTGCTGTAGATATTCAAGAGTGAACAGAATGGAAGCCATGAGAAGGAGAGTACTTGAATATTTCAGTAAAATGAATGACAACAATGATTGTAAATTGCGAGCCAGAAAAATATGATAAATTGCAATAGTAATAACGTACCGTTAAAGTTGGTATTTGCCAATCTAAGCAGTGGACGAAATTTCAATACTTATAAAGATATTATGTTATTTAGATGGTATATATGAATATGATGACTAAATTAACCTATAGAATATATAAAATACACTGTAGACTAACCAAGAAAAAAAACTACTGTTCACTGTCAGATTCACGTGTATGAATTTACGCTTGCGATCCATATCGATAATAGAACTGATCTTCAGCCAAGTGGACTAAATATACATAACTATAAGCAAACCACGGGAAGAACAACCGTTCTTATAAAAAAAGAAATAAACGTAAATAATGCATATGCTAAATGGAAGAAAATATTATCATTCTGTTACAAGTTGTTAACTCGAATGTTGCATAAACAAACGAGTCACTGCAACTATTGCAAGACATTCAAATACATAATATAGAAGAGTATATGATGACTACATATAATATTTAAAAGAAAAATATTATAACAGGCTATGAACGATGTGAAAATGATGATAATATGGTGAAATTTTATATTTTATCAATAGAAAATGTTAACCAAAAATGCACACACATATATAAAATATATACTATTGAGCCAAGTAGATTATATATAAAATTGCTGCAACTTGTTGTTACAAGTGGTCGACGGAGAAAGAAAGAAAATTATATTACTATACATATTATAGTGAATGTCAAAAATTATCGTTGGGGATACTGGAGAAATATATCGACATGGGCATTGTTACTGACGACGCTGAAGATTGAAATAGTTGTAGACAAAAAAGAAACCGTATAATATAATAAAATTGTTGAATGCTCTGAAATACCTATTATGACCGCACATTCATTTTCATCCTGATAACTCTCATACTTGGTTTGAATTAATTCAAGAGGAAGACTTTTAGAATTTTTTTCTCTGGAAATATTATTTCAATTTCAAAAGTACAAACCGTATAATATAACAATATATTAAATAATAATTAAATAATTAACAATATATATTAAATAATATCAGTAAATGGCCGAACCGGGAATCAGTTTTGGTCACCAATCATCTTTCGAAGCATTTTTGCGAATGTGTCAGAGGAGACGTCAATAGGGGTTTGTTTTCGTTTATTTTCTATGTCCAACCTTGCTCCTCGTGCAATTAAAAATTTTATCGTTTCTTCACGTCCTTCTTCACAAGCCAAGTGCCTGTAATTGATGGACAATCCTGGTTAGTGCTTCCTAAATTAGCTTCTTATTTTCAGATTAGTAGGAAAGTACTTACAATGGAGTGTTGCCTGAACTATCTTTTGGATTTACATCAGCCTTATTCGCTTGAAGTAATAACTGGACAACTTTTAAATGGCCCTACATATAAAAATCATCATGTCAACAAGCTAATCATAATCATAATATGAAATTTAAATAATATGTATACTTGTGATGCTGCTCTGTGAAGGGCTGTTGCGTTCAACGAATCGGCTATATTCACATTAACATTGTTAGCTAGTAAAAGTTCGACAATCTGTTAAAAGTATCAAAAAAACACAAAAGTTGCTAAGCAAGGAAAAATCTTTGCCAACTATACACTAAAATAGATAACGAGTCAAACCTCTTGATGATTCTTAGATGAGGCGTATTGAAGAGCAGAATGACCTCCTGGAATTAAATAACAGGTATTAAGCAAAGTATGTTAGGATACATCCCATATCATAATCAAAATCATAATTCTGATGGTCTTAACCTGTATTAGTGGCATTAATATCAGCCCCTTGTCTAATGAGAAACTCTACAATCTTGAGCCGGCCACTTGAAGCAGCGATTATTAAAGGAGTGAGGCCATCGTCATCTGTAGATTCAACTTGGGACAACTGCTTTGTCACCAAGAATTCAACCAACTCAACGAGACCCATCGTACAGGCCCAGTGGAGTGGTATTCTTCCATTCTAAATAAAAAATGCCCCTTATTTAAAATTCAAATCAAAAAAACGTACAATGACAAGAATTTGTTACTTACACTGTCCTTTGATTTGGCAAGAGTTGGCTGATCACAAATCATTCTTTTTGCCTTTTCCTGTTCCCCAGATAAGATCACGTCATGGATTGACGGAACTTTTTCTTTCTTGTCAGCTACACTCATTTTTGAAGGCCTTTTTTCTAAAATTTCATTCAGTGAATTTTGGCGAAAGAACGGGGATAGGCGTCATTCAATAATTACGTTACGCAAAATCTTCGGATTCGAGACCCCTCCCTACCCCAATACATATGTATATGTAATGTGTAAGCATATGGAAGTAACGCTGACCCTGA
>WJFB01002760.1:0-16840 GCA_009870185.1 Pygmarrhopalites habei
ACTGAAAAATTATTGAAAATCAACCAAATTCCATAACAAGTACATGCCAAGAGAGGTGTGGGAAAAATAAATTGTACTTAATCAACTGACCGTGACGTGCCACAGGCATCATTAACAGATCCAATAAGATATTCAATTGTCCGTGGATAAAACAGCACAGAATTTCTTAAGCTCAAAAACAAGGCACTGTGGCACTATGGAGTGTGTGTGAACGACTGGACAGCTGGGCGAGACTTCAAGACGATAGAATGCTCTTATGTGACTGGCAAAGATCAAATTGAAAGGTTACTTGCTCATACATAATAGTAAAAAACACAAGTGAGGCTTCATCATGCTCTTACAATGTGTTTTCTGTGTGTAATGTATGTGTGTGGAATACTGTGTGTAGTAAAATCAAAGCCGGGTCTCAAGAAAAAGATAAATCTGACGAGGATAGGGCAGGAGTCATTCACTGTCTCCTTTCATATGCCTTATGGGCTAATCACTTTCTTTAGCAAACGTTACAAACAAAACCAAAACACCCATTAGCTTTTTCAATACGATTTCAACCTGACTGAAAGCTCCAAGATAAAGATAAAGGTGTCATTCTATTTGATGTTTCCTACGATTAAAATCCCCTCTGCTTTTGATTCTTGAAAATGTAGCTACGTGTGTGGATTAAAATACGTAATATTGAATAGATACGAATAACAATTTTCAGAAAGGTTCTGAAGTAACCTGAAAAATTTCTTGGCACTGTAAATTAAAAGTTCAGAATAATCCCAAAACAACAAAGATGTTAAAAAACACAAGGAACAAGTGGCTAACAATTGACTGTGTGTAAGTAAGCACGGACTTTCCGACTGAAACCACAATACAGATGGTGTGAATATTTAAAGCATTCGTTTAGTGGCATGTAATATCCCTGGAAGCATTCATCTAATACATTTAAAATCCTCCTCCTCCTGGAATAGGTTTAACAGTAGACGTATTGTTCCATGTGAATGAGGATGCGTGCATGTGAATTAATTATATGAAAATTTTTTGTCAGCGCAAATACAGACCTACTCATAACATGAGATTCAAATCACACCTTGCACAAAACAGTAAATGTTGTATGACGATGAATGACGAACATTGTATCCATATGACGAAAACTCGGAGCTCGAACGTTTGACGTTTTATATATAATTTTTTGAAATAATCGTGTCATGTGTAGTGTACACTTGTAAACTTTGAGTAAACTGAAAAATATGACATTTTCCATGGGTGTACTGGGCAAAAGAGCAGTTGAATCAATATTCATGGAGTCACAGTGTATGTACCTTATAGTACTCAAGTAAATTGATTGAAAACCCTGTCGTACTCTCTCCTTCAGTTTTGATCAAATGCGGTGTGTCCCAAACACACAGTTACTCCGTATCGGAACAAATTGAGAAAAAAGCCGTGAGAAAGTCTCACCATTATCTACAGTATGTAAGTAAGTAAGAGTAATTTCCAACCTATTGTTACGTTTATTATATGAACAATTTAATTAAAACAAAAAGGTTTTCTACAATCAAAATAACTGTCACATACATGCACTAATTTCGTAAAACTGCAACAGGTCGACCCAACTCTGACCTCACACGTTGCATAATATAGCAGCTTTATTATGGTTTCAACTCGAGGACTCCACTCATTGTTAATAGTGAAGGGAAAAGTAAATCCTCTCAATTAAATCATGTTGCAGTGAACATTTAAAAACATGAAGAGAACATTGGCACCAGTCTACCAGTGTTTATTTGTTTACCAATATGACTTGAATTTGAAAACACGGAGTCAACAAGATAGGAAAATGTGTCTCATTTCCACAATGTGGAATCCACATGTTATTTTTAAATATTACTCCACCATTAAAGCAGGAGACATTATAATATTGAATGACCAAGAGAAATTACACAATGTCATGTTAAAAATTATCTGTCTCTTGCTTTACACCCATATCCCCATGGCTTACGTATTGAAGGTGTGTTGCTACATAGTCTACAACATGTCTGATTTCGGGTGGTTGTGTGTTTAATCTACTTCCCTACAAACTGTTCCTGACATTATCATCAATTGTAATAATAATGTAGAATATTTGATAAATGTAGAGCTTAATTAGCTGACCCTTACCTACCAACTCCATAGTCTAAATAAATTTCCAATTCATACGATTATTGAAAAGTTTCCAAAAAACTAAGAAAAACTATGAGACGATGAGATGAGAAAAAGTACATAAATTTGTATAAATTTGAAAATGTCTTACCTTTATGGCTGCCGTCAGTTGACTGTGGAGTGTCTGACTGTCGACCCAGTACTGGACTTTCATGCGGCAGGACCATAGTATTTATGTTAGTCCTCACCATTGTTGGAAGGCCAGAAGGTCTGGGTAAAGCTGTCATTCCTGGTGGAAGAATTTTTGATAGGACATTAGGTGGACGGATTCCAGATTGACGACTAGTCATTATCCTCAAAAAAAACCAGGGAACACAACCCTTATCAAAAGCTCTTTGATGGGTCTCAGAGTCTCAGCAGATCCTCAATGCCTCGCCATTTGACATTCCCTGTCAATTAATACGTACAGATTTATAATACAGTCAAAATTGTATCGGACCAACTCCATTTCGCATGTGTACTGTGTCCGTCTATTATGGTGCGAAACAAAAAGTAGATTGATAACAATACTGAGTGAGTGTCACATTCGCACACCGGCAGTCCCACCGCGCAAAATGTCTTGTCCAACGTGTTTTCACGGTGTTAAGACTACAAATGTGATAGTAATGATGGATGATATTTTCTCTACAAGGTTTTCTCTCCCTCTCAGCCTACAGTAAAACAAATATTCTGTCCATTTTCCATGGATGAATAGTCATACGAGTCACACCATATGTTCTGATACCAAAAACAAGCACAACTTGTACTCAGTTTTACGCTACAATGAAATATAACAAGAATGATGAGGATTACAAGGAGGAGGAGGAGACTTCGTACAAAAACTTTTCAATACATATACACACGACGACATGAAAGTACTAAAATGACTCATTCGAGAAATTTTAAGCAACTGCACCACCACTTATCGACATACCAAATTTGGCCACGATCCTAGATAACATAAATATGATTACATACATCAACTTACGTACTTTTTTAATGTGAGCTTTTTTAATCCAAACAGAACAATCCTTTTTTGCCACACACATCCTATGATGATACTACATTCAAGTTGTTCCTGCTCATCTTGAATTTACAACTTTTCCTACGACTGTAACATGACTATTGACTTTAGACGATGGTTGACAATTTAAACTTGAATTTTGTTACATTTTGTATTTACAAATATAATTATGCGTGCATGTATAACACTTCAATATAATGATATGAGTAGTTGAAAAAGCTAGGTCATATTGTGGCCCTTGAACTCTCTTCTTCAATTTTTTTCAAGCAGCATTGTGTCACACTCGAATGAAAACAATGTGTCCGACTCACAAATAAATGTCAACCAAGATGCTTTCACCTTCGAGTACTCTCGACTTTGAGAGTCTCGACAATTTTAGCATGGATTTAACATAAGATTAGCTTATTCAAATTATTATTATTAATTTCACATACTTACGAATCCACTCATGACCTACCTCAAAACTTTCAACCTACAACTTTTACAAGAGGATAATAACACTAATTGTAGTGTCATAAATTTCTTTTCGAAATATTAAACTTGAAATGTACTCAAAAAAGAACTCGATCTTATTCCTCTCTAGGATGATCTTGCAAGATTCAATTTTAAATCTAACAGTTGAGCTTTCCAATATAATAATTGGATAAATTGAAACAAAACTTTTGCCATTATTTCCACTTGGCAACTTAAAAAAGTTTGAAGCACACCACACACACTGTAATTAGTCGAATTTTCACACGCCATCCACTAAAAATCGATATGTATTTACTGTTTTGTCTAAATTAGAATGATGGATAAACACGCAATTAAAAGAGAAGGAGAGAGAGAGAGAGTTGTTACTAAATATTTGTGTGTGTGAGTACAACTCCACAAATGGTCTCTCTCAATTAGTAACATTAGTGCACATAATGTACTAATATAAACAATAATGAAGTGTATTACAGTGATGTATAGGACAGCGTCAAAAGGAAATTAACAATTCATGGATGGATTCGAATGCGAGTCTAATTGGAGGTATCATAACAATGTGGATGCGTTGATTATATTGCTTCCTGTAAGTCCACCCTCACCTGTGCGTCAAACCGGAACACAAACAAATGTGACAGCATCCCAAACATGACTACAATATCAGATTTGAAAGGATTTTGTACGCAAAGTGCAAATTATATTATTGTTAGCTGTTTAAAAATTCTTCGTAATCAATTCCTGCATTTACAGCCCTCATGTACGTTACTTATGTTTGTGGTACTGTAATTTAAAGAATTTTTATCTCAATTTCACACACATGTGGTGTGAAAGAGGAAGCGCTACTTTGCTCTGTTCTGGTTTTAATAATAATAATTTGAGTATGTACATTTCTAAATAGGCTTGGAAATATTCGACAACGATTAATACTAACATTGTGTATGTCTGTGTTGTTTCAAAGAGGCTGATAAAAATATTATTACATCGTAACAATTTTTTATCCATATAAATTATTATAGTCTCGTGTCTTGCTATAATCTTATTTATATATCTTTCACCTAAATCCGCTTAACCATTCTTTTATATAATGCATAATTTAACTAATTGTAATGCTGTGGAATTATGAAGGTCGTATGATCTTAACGAGAGTCTATATAGCCCGATAAGGTTGTTCACACAAAGATGGTCATTTGTACTTTAGTAAATTCTGTATCAATAGCGTAAACTGATAAAAATTTTCATATCAGTACCAACAACATAATATAGAGCAAAAATTCCATAAATTCCTCTGCGTATAAATTTAAAATACATATTATTTAAAAATCTTCTCTATGTAGGCATAAACCTGTCATTGCAAATTGTAATATGAAAATATCTTAAACATTTAACCCTTAATCCACTTATAAATATGTACATGCCAAATTATTTATATTTACTATCAACACTTGTCAATTTGTTCCTGATTAGATAAATCCTTCACAAATTATCTTACTCCTAAGTTGTCTCACATTTGTAAACTTTGACAGATTACTTTAGTCAAATCAAAGGAAAGTATCATTAGACGATCAAGTCTCGATCTGTTTAAATTTGAGTGTGACGAAAACAATAGCAGAGGAATGTCCTAATTTAAATTATTAAAATTGTCGGTAACCGCAATGTGACCACAACATTGACAAGGACACAAGGAAAAACATAAACTCATTTTCTTAAATAGTTAATGATGACGACTAGTAATATGAGGTACAAAAATACAGGTTACCTGTTGTGACGTCCTCAAATGAGACAACAGAAACTTGGGTCCGAATTTCCACATGACAATAATATGACCAAAAAATTTTCACGTTTGAATCCTACCCGGTTCAGCTGGCTTAGATTTTAGCTCTTCTAAGAAAGGTATTTTTTTTATCGCAAAAAATTTTTTTATAGAGGTGAAACACCTGGTACTATACTTCTGAGTATTACAGAAGGATTAATTGGTCTAGTTAGTTTACTCTGCGCTAGTCAAATATGATGGAATGGAAAACACCTTCCGAGCAACAATGATGGGCTCACTCCTGCCTCTTTTTCCACCCGAAGTAACCGCTGCAGTGTAATAAAAACTGAAATGGTGCATACCTGGGAGACAGAACGATCTCTGGAATTTTGCTATAGCGTCATGATACGGCTTCCACAGGAATTCACAAAAACATTCTTTTCCGGCTTGCAAACTTGTAGCTATTCCATATACCCACCCATTGTAATGCAGAGATAGATATCTCGTCATCAAAGAATTGCAACTTGTCAAAGTGCATAAGACAAGGACTCCTTTGTCATGGAATGACAATGGGTTCCATATTCTGTGAAATAAAAGACTAATCAGGATGACCCTGGAAAGTGAAATTCAGACTGTGTAGGAAGATTGAGGCCCATGGACAGGGTTGTCGAAAAAGATAAAAGTCCGCACATGTACAACTGTATAGAGAATAGGAGAAATCTCCAGAGAGAGAGAAAATTCATTGGGGGAATTCGCACATAGTTTCAAAGTGCCGATTACCAAGGAATTTGACAAATATTTGACCAAAACTTAAGCGATAGATTCTAGTGTTGCTTTTCCCCTCTCAGTAATTATGCCCTGACATTGTCATTCAGCAGGAAAGAATCTTTACAAACCATTTCATTCCCATGTTCTGCTAATTAAGTATCATGAAAATTTTTCGCATTTATTTGCACTACATTCGAAAGGTCAAATAAATAAAGTTTTCTTTAAATTCCATTCTGTTGATGGTTTAAGGCAATTTCTCGGACACAATTTTAAGCAAAATGCATCTTTAATACTTGTGTGCAGTGAAGCATCATTTTGCCAAATTCATTATTACTATTTGGCAAGGAGCAAGTTTGTTTATTGTCATGATTATGAGATGCTGATGCTGTTGTAGACAAGTGACATTAGGTGGAAGACTTGGATGCTGAAAAGGAGCATGTGTGTATTGTATCTTGAGATCTGAGAGTGGGTAAACACGTACAATAATGCAAGATTGTAGCCGCTGGGCGTAAGGTTTTAGTAGGCCAGTGGATTACAACTGATAGGGCGACCTAAAAGGGAATCCTTCCATACATATTGTACATATGGCCAGCTGAAGTTTGCCATTTATTATGATGCACATCAACAAAAATGAATCCCCTACTCCTTCCATGTATTGTATGTTGTATGTCAGGTACCACAAGTCAAACTACTCACATCAACTATCCAATGTAATAATACCTGTATACTTTCTTGCATGGTCTGTCTCACAGTTGTTGAATAAGGACACTGTTTTTAGACTCCTCAGTGACTACTGAGCCCAACTCAATCCTCTTCCTCCTCTCGACACACACACAAACAAAAAAGAGGAGACCAGCTGATTTCATCTTCCGACGGTCATCCGTCTTTAACTCCCCTCTCCTCCTCCTCTTCTTCACACACACATGGAAACCTAGTAAACTACTCATTATCTATTCACAACATTATAATATTGCACATCCAGTTTCTGTGAACGAATTCTACACAACACCTCTTTCCATCTTTATCTACTTTACGTCTCTCTCTCTTTAGTTTAGTCTCGAGTATCCCCTCCTCCTCCAAACTTCTTCATCTTCTTTGTGTCACAAGTTTTTTTCTAATATATAGTAATTATTTTGTTTAAACTAGAAAGAAATACCTACAGAACAAAACTATCACGTCCAACTCACACTCACCATTCAAGTTCAATTGACAGGTTGAAAAGTAAAAAGGAAAGAGTGAAATATCTTGTGTGTTCGTGTGTGTAAAGAGTACACGGTGAGGGAGGAGGAGACAGACTGAATGTCTGTCCCAAGTTTTTGTAAAAGTGGATTGTGACTGATGTGACGGGAGTTTTTAATTGGATACATAAAAGGTAATCAGTTGTTAAACTTTAACGACCGGTAAAACTTTACCCTTTTTTCTAAAGAGGAAGAACCACCCCAAATGTAATGCTGGACAAGGGGAAAAGGTAGGTGGTCCTTAAACCCTTCATAATTTATAATTAGACGATGAGTTATTTATAAAAACTGTGAGTGCTCCCATACATTGAACCCTTTTGTCTTTCTGTCAGTAATGACAACATTTGGCTACTGACGATGAGTTACATGGAGATGTACTGTATTTGTCAGTTACACAGTAGAAAGAACTGTCAGAGTAAAAGAATTTACTATTCTGGTCAATTGACGCTCTAACTGGAAATGTTATAAATGCACATTTTAAAACAGTCGTTCAAACGGGATGATTCACACTTGATGGAAATGAGTTTGGATAACGTGTGAAAATATCAAGGAGAAAACAGATAGTCCTGAGAACGTGGTGTGTATGTGTGATAATTTACAGAATAACCTGTGAATTATGATGGAAGAGAAGAGTGCAATTTGATTAAACCCATCTTTACACAACAACAATCGGAGTTTACATTGAAAAACGTGTGATTATTTGTAAATTGTCGTGATTTTAGTGTGTTGACCTTGTGTGGTGTGCATGACTTGAGATTTCATTTTGGGTGGGGACAAAAATAATTTTCGACTGTAACTATGAAATCAAAGTAAATGTATACAGAAAAGGGTGAAGGAAGAAGGAGGAAAATAGAAAGTTCCCCATTGCCACCAAATTATTTTGAGACTCTTCTGTTGTCACCTCTACTCTGTCAAACTGTGTATAATGTTCTTGGTTTCTCCTATAAGTACACACATTCTAAATGTGTGTATTCACAGGGAACTTAATCCTCTCCTTCACTGACCATCCAACAACGTTGGTCTTGAACTTGAGATTTCAGTCACCCTGCAACTCAACAAATAGAACGTCAACACTAGGATTTTCATCCTTTACTAAATCAAATTTTGCAAATCACTCCCTTCTAATTGAAATGCACAATCCATTTTATATTTAAAGTATTTTTACAAATACTGATTTCCACTTTGCTTTTCATCCCATGCAACTTTTACCTCTACCCCATTTGAATTAATCCTGTCAATAAGAACTGCATTGATATCAGCTGAGAACCTTGAGTCATTGTTGTTTGCGTAAAGGAAGGATTCTCAGAATCCCACGCCAGTCTCTGCGAAAAATGATTTGCAAATTTTCATACAATGTTTATCGCAAAACAGTCAATATTTTCAAAACATGCAGCAAATATAAATCTACTAGTAGGCATGTATGTGCGAATGAGAGGATATTAAGTGTGTAGGTTATTAAAAACAATAAATTAGTATTAAAAGATATGAATAATTCAACGTTGCAGCCGATAACCATGTCACACGTTTCTCTCCTTCTCTCTCTCTCTCTCTGTCATATTAAAAGTTGATCTCCTTTTTACAACCTCTCATCATGGCAGTTGTAGTTGTGTCAGTTCAAGTAGACACTCTCATTACACCAAACTGACTACATTACAAGGGGAAAATTAATACAACAGGTGTGCTGTCGTCATTCAATTAAGTATTAAAACCAACCAACCCGACACCAATTTGGTGTTTGTGTCAGAATGAAGTCTGTTTATACAGGATTATTAACCTTACTAGACAAATGTGCTTCCACAAAAAATATTTCATTTGTGAATTTCAATTCATGTTCATTTGTGTGTGTGTGACTCGTGCCAAAAGTTATTTTGACACACACCAAACACAGTGTACTGGAACAAATTTCACAATCACTTTTTGATCATTACATGAATATCCTTCTCAAAAGTACAAAATACAGAGAGAAGGAAAGAGAGAGAACAAATTTTGTGTAATTCATTATTTTTCTCATCTAATAAAATATGTTTTTATAGAGTAAATTGTTTGGATAATTGTATTATAATTGCTGTAAGGACTATTCTCTTTCCTTCTCATGATTCAAATAATTGCAGAATTTAACAGTAGACTACTGTCAGTAGTCCAATAAATCCATGTTGTACAGTACAAAAGTAACAATTATGTGTCATATAAAAATGAAATTGAATACAAAAAATTGTGTACAATATTTCATTGAGAAATTCATATTTCTGTGTGTACTCTTTACATGGAGGGGTACACACACTCACACACACACCGTAGAATCTTAATTTATAAAACGAGTTGCGATTCCTCTCTACACTCTTGTCATGTGTGTGTTTGTACACATTCTCAGGGGAAAAGTCTTCATCTCCTCCTCACCTACTCAATGAATGGGAGGGGGTTTTCTGAAGCCTTTACAGTGACTGCATGCATTCACACTTGTCTGTTCTACAAACATAAAAATATACAAAATGGTTTTGTACACTCCTAGTCAATTACCTTGTGTGTGTGTAGCGTGTATTCTCTCGTACGTCAGGACGTAACACACACACACACACAGCAAGTGAAAGTGAAATAGAACAGGTAGGTTCCTCAGAGCCTCTCTTCATGTTGACTGAGGAACGACGAATGATGATGAGGAGAGGAGGATGAAGTTTGAAGAACGTGTGAGAACAGTTGGAGGTAAACAGTAGTAAGTAAGTAGTTTACTTTGATGTGGAGGGTTGGTCGAAATTATGTGGAAAGCACTCTTCGTCCTCTGATTCAGCTTCATTCTTTTCCTCAATTTTCTAAGGGGAACTAGTGTCTCTCTCTTTCTCCCTCTCTCCTTTTGTGTGTGCCCGAATGTGTTTGTGTAGATTATCAATAATAATAATACATGATCCTGTGTGTGTACAATTGGTTGTGAATAATTTTTTTAACACTCTTCTTCTTCTTTGACTAGAAGGTGAGGGAACGGAAACTGGAGTCAGCTGTGTGTTTGTTTGTGAAATTTTGGACGGGATGTGAGTGACAGGGAAGTGTCCAGTGAACTTGTCCAGACTTGGAGGAATACAAGGAAGTACACAATGTGCTACTACACACACATCTCAAGATGATTACTGTGGAACAGATGCAAGAAAGTGACTTTGTCAGTTCTTGAAAAAATTACGCATATCCCTTGAAGGGATTCCCTTCAACTTTCGGAGAGACAGTGGACTTTGTCAATTTACAGTCCTCACCCCTTCCTTCCCTCCCTCCACCTCTGTCTCTTTTCAACTTTAACCTTTCTACTTACTATACTTCCTCCACTATTCCCGTGAAACTATGCCTGTGACAACTCTGTTCAGTTCGGCAGCAACTTTACTGTATGCTCTGTCAGCGTTACTGTCTGGAGCTCAAAATTCCGCTGTTCAGAGTCCTTTAGTCAGACAGTCTGATCCTTATGCGGAGGCTTCAACTAATTTTAGTCCTTTTAACACTACCTCAAGTCCAAATCTTCACATCAACTCTAATATAAGGATCCTTTCTCCAGCAGAAAGGTAATTTTTATTCATCAACACTTTCAATTAAAATAATGCATTGCAAATTTTGACATTCAATTTTTTTGGGGAAATAAGACTTGCTATCATGGATCAGGAAAACCATGAAGAAAAATTTGAACTGGTGTAACATACAGTATGACTAATGCACAGTGTAGGTCACTAGATCTATGTAAGAAGATGGAGCATTTATTATGAGAATAAATTAAGAGATCAGCTGACAACATGACGGATGTAAAAATGTCATTTACACAGCCGAGAAAATAATCCAGAGACAAAAAATGGGGTAAAAGTACAGCTCACAAAAAGCAATGTGACATATATGTAAATTATGAATTTCTAACAACCTTACATCATACAGCCTCACAAAGTCGTAATCTTCCTTCCCATCCTTAACTTAATAGATAGGGAAAATGTCACTGATGAACAACGTAAAAGTGTAGATTAAGTACACAATAAAAAATTTACTAGGCTTCTTTACGCATTACGGTTTCCCAGTCCACATTTTTCTGAATTGCACCCTCACAGAGGAGATTGTTACTGTAACGTGTGTGTGTGTGTGTGTGTCAGGGAACAAGTCAACCGATGTAATGAATGGACAGTATAATAATTATTGTTTAAGAAAGAGAGAAAAAAGTAGGGACAAACTGTTGGTGCTGAGCTAATAAACAAAGATAAAAGAGTATTAAAGAGCAGAGAGGAAGAGGACTTTGCCGTTAACTGCAGTTTACCTTTTGTGATGACATGCTGATCCTCATCTTGTCCTTTTAAACTGCACATTTTATAACCACATACGGTAGTAGTACTAGAGTCAAATCGATACAATGAACATGGATTGGGAAGCATTGTTACGAAATTGAATAAAAGTCTCCTGTCTCAACTCTACTTTTAAAAGAGAGTTTATTGTCCTCAATTAGTGTGCCGGGTTAGTAACTCACATACACTAGAACAGCTAAAAATATTGTAAAGTGCTTACGCTATTATATGTACCCATGTACACTTTTACATAGCAAACACTAATTGTTCAAAAGTACAGTAATGTTGTTGTCAAAAAATTTTCGAAACAATTAACCCCTATAAGTAAATAAGTGAGCTCTATTTTTACACCTTTTTAATACACTGTAGTGTACTGGATCAATTAAAATTGATATTCAAAGTAATGTACATTGCGAGCAATTTTCGGGAAAAAATTGCAAGTTGCAGCAAAAATCAATGCCACATAAAACATATTCAAGAAAATACAATTTATGTGTGAAGGACACCTTCTATTTCCCTGATTGACGCACGTAAATTTTTGGTCATCTCAATTTATAATCAGGATTTCTAGATTTTTTCTTTAGGAAGAAATTGGAAAATTGGAAAAATAACCTTGAATGAGTTTTTCTCCTGTTTTTTGTACTTAAAAAAGTGAGATGCAATTTTATTACTCGTACCATGTGTTCACTTCAAAAGATTCAGCATTGATTTAAGGATTCTCATTAGTTGTCAGTAAACTAGAGTAAATTTAAATTGTCAAAGGGTCCCTTTGAAAAGAGACAATGGACACTTTTAATGATGACGCTTTGAATGGATCCCACATTTCTTTGTCTATTCACAAAACGTTTTTTTCTCTAGTGGGTGTGTAGTCCCAGAGTCTGCTTTGACAATACCAAAGGAAGTATTATAATAATACTATTATTATGTATTTAATTAAACTTCTTTTTGCAATTTGTCAGAGTGGACGATTTGAAGGTAAGAGCAAGAGGCTTGGTGACCCTGTTAACATATCGGCCGTCACTGGTTCAAGAGAGGAAAAGTAACCCCTTGTCCGACACTGACCATAGACAACATGAACAACAAATGGCTGAAGTTATTACTAATAATCAATTAATAAACTAATAATAAATATTTTTCTATTTAACTATATTTAAGCGAATGACAGAAAATATGTTAGATTGTTTATCATCATATTATTGTTTTCCAGATCATTTTCCGACAAGTCATTACCCACTCTTTCCGCCACAACGCTTCTTTGCCAAAACCAGATGAGATCACTTACTACGACAAGGAGACGAGTGAGTAGTACTCATTTAGAGTCAGAAATTTAAAAAAAAGTTAATTAGTAGTCTACAGTAAATCTTGCTGCAATTTTATACGTTATTTCTTTTCTTGTCAGTTGCAACGCTCTACTTGGATCCTGATGGAAATGTAACACGTTGTAGGCTAATAGAAGTCATGTAGGTTTCGAAGTAACTCTTTTAGACTTTTTAACTACACATTGCATTTCATTGTTCTCTCGTGAGGGCATCATGTTTCTCAAAACTCAAACAATTTCATTTTTTCAGAAACTAAAACACTTCTTATTTGGTTACAGTGAGCCTGAGGAATCAGATCGTATATTACAAATGATATCAGTAAGTGGGTTTAGTAGTTAAGTAACTAGTGAAAAGATGTAATGCATATTTGTAAAATATTTAAATAATTTCAGGAGAAGCATAAACTGATAGAGAAAGCTACGTTTCGCACAATGTTGACCATTATCACAGCATGTCAAGTGAGCATTTAATTCTTCAATTTACAATTTACTAGAAGATCAGTTAAGACTATAAACAATTTTGTGTTGTTTGTCAGGGGCTGGAACCCAAGACGTCGTCCCTTCAGCATAATAATGTCCATCCTGAAAAGTTGAGTAACAATGAACAGCAAATGCCAGACAATTGGATGGAAAATTACAACATGTGGTCTCTAGTTTCAGGGATACTTCCAGGTTAGGTCATTTTTCAGTATATAATGCTCAATAAGGAGCAATAAAGGCAGTCCTCCTCATGTTTTGAATGCTCAAATTCCAGGGACAAAATGGTGCGGCCTGGGTGACATTTCGTCAAGCTATGATGACCTGGGGGCAGAAAGAAATCTGGACAAATGCTGTCGTGCTCATGATCATTGTCCAATCAAAATAAAGGCATTCAGAAGTCGATATGGACTGGTTAGTCTTTCATTTTGTTTTCCAAACCATATGTAGGCTCATGAATCCTTTTCAGCTAATCATGTTAAACGTTATATACTCCTCCACAGGTTAACTGGTCTCTCTACACAAAGTAACAAGACTATTTTATTTTGCTATACTAATATGAGTTTGAGTAGGAAAATTTTATTTTGAAATTGCAAAATTTTTTCAAGGTCACACTGTGAATGTGATAGACTTCTGTACGAATGTCTCAAAAAGGCTGCTACACCCACTGCGGAGATGTTGGGAAATTTTTATTTTAATGTCCTGAGAATCCAGTGTGTTGATGATGATGAACCAACAATCTGTGCTGCTCGTGATCCTTCCACTGGTAATTTTTTCCGAAAAATTTACACACATGCAATATTGTTCTATTTAGTAATTCAATAATGATTCTAACTCTTTATTTTCATAACTTTTTTTTGAAGGAAATTGCAAAGTAATGCAACCGGACACACGACAACCGAAAAGAATGCTTTTTAGAAGTGTACGACGAGAGTTTTAAATTTAAAAATGAATTTTTAACAGTTCTATCTCAAGTCATAATTTTGTTGAGTGAGAGTGAAACGTGTCAATGTACCAATTTTGTGTTTGGTATTCCTTTTCTCATGTACAACATGGACATTTTTTATACGAGACGATTTATGAAAAAAACGAATAATAGAGAATAAATACAACGAAAGGTTTAATCAAAAAATCATTGACGCATTCTTTATTTTCCTTAAAAGAAATCCTCCAATCGCATTTCCACTACTATATAACAAACTTTCTATCCAACTTGTTCTTTTTGTCATTATTAACTCAAATCATAATTATTTATTTATTGTTACTCATATGGTAGGCGCAAAACTTTATTACCTGGCGTTAACAAGGTTGTGTAATAATTTATTGTAAGGCGATTTTCATTTTTTTGCCTTGTCTGAAAGTCGCATTTGAAAACTTATACAAGGTTTAAACGATTATTCAGACACAGCACAGAGTAATATTCTCTACATTATTATGCTGAAACTGTAGCGATTTTTTTGGAGGACTCGAAGGAGTTCGTAATTTCACTAATTTTAAATTACAAACAATGTAGTACATGTAAATCTTTATGTATGTGGTTAAAAACAACTTTAATTCTCATCATACAACGGCGTCTCATCTCCAAGTGAACTTTCCACCATGGATCTTGGACTGCAATAAAAATGATTGTGTTAAATTCGAATGTAAAACAATAGGAGTCATAATAAAAATGAAAATATCAACTGATTGATATAATATACGTCTTCAAACAACTACAGTTAAACTATCATTTTAATTGACATGTACCTGAAATTTGTCCTTGGAGTTGAGCGTAAGCTTTCACGACCAGACCTTGGAGATTTAGTCGGCAGATAATTATGAGCTGAAGAAGTCATTTGCTGAGTCTATGAAAAGGTTAAAATTATCAGAATCTAAATCAGCAATATGGTAAAAAAAATATGTCCTTTGAATAATTTAACTTTTTTTGCATAAATACTTTGATGAATGATAATGTGAGATTGCACAAAGCATAAGCTCACCTTTTTGATACCCTCACTAATTACTTGAGCAGCGTTACGAACTCCTCCAGATTTTTGAGGAGGGTTGTTTCGCGAACTAAATGTTGATGCTCCACTATCTATCCAAGACTGAGTTGGTACTGGGATACTGTTGTCAAACCAAGAAGGTCCACTGTCGTCTCTGTCACCAACCCGAGAAGATGGTCCAGGTGGAATCATAACAGGCTTAGCGGATGCTTCCTTTGCCCAATGTGCAGCAGCTCGTCTCCATTCTTCAGTTTCATTATTTCTACCACCATTTTGAATGCTTTTCGGACCCGGCCTATTTTATCAAATTCCGTCATGTTCATTTTGAATCACAGGATATTAAATTAATTAAGACCATCAAAACGAAACTAAAAGGTATACCGTATTTGACGTCGAGATACTTCAGTGGCCGGAGTCATTGCTCCAGGATGAGTCATATGACTTGCTCCAGACTGCTGTGACTGACCGAATTTCGGTGTAGCAGCACCTTGGTAAGGTGTTTGATAGGGGGTCATATATGGTGTTTGTGCTGTTGGAGTGTACGGCTGCTGCTTAGAAGAAGAGGACAAACATTAATACATTTTTACAAAAGTTTGAGCAAACATTTTTATAAAAAAAAATATTTTTTTAAAAAATATTAAATTATTATTTACCGTATGTGAGGTCATGGTCGAGAATGGAGTGTAAGCTTGTCCAGGAGTAGTGAAGTGTGGTGTTGGATGGTTGATCACAGAACCAGCTCCACCATACTGACTGGGAGCAGGCACTCCAACTCTTGACATTGCATCCACTGTAAAGGAATAAAATAAATGTTATTATGAAAACTGTAAGAACATGACTCTCATTTTCAACAATTAGGATTTTGACAAAAAATCATAATGATGATGCGTTACCATGTCCACCATGTCCAGGTGTAGCGTAAGGTGTGCGAGTTGCTACTACATTCCTTGGTGTGGCTGGAGTTACAGTGGGTGGTGGATCACGATAATGTTCTTTGAACCACTTGAGTAAGTGATTCACATTATCAAAGTTTTGTTGTCGGAATCGATAGCCTTCAGGCGAGACGGAAATGAATTCATGTACAACCTTATTTCTTGGCAAGTACGAAAGGTAAAATTTCCCTGGGTACTCCTTTGCCGCATACATAATGTAATGAATTTTGTTTGCATTCTTTTTCTTCTCTTCTAGAAGAAATTCTTCAGCCTTTTGACGATTTGCTTCTACTTTCTCACTATGATACTTGTAGTTAATGATATCACGACAATACCCAGCCATAGGATGAACATGACGTGCAATAATTTCATCCAAGTCTTCAAATTCTTCTTTACCAATCCATAATGACTGACCCAAACTGAAGGCA
>WJFB01002761.1:0-16837 GCA_009870185.1 Pygmarrhopalites habei
TTTGGAGCCCTCTGGTGGCCAGGGGAAGCATTTGTTGCCCAAAATTCGACCAGATTCGTGATCAGCGTCCCCGAATTGACCATGGCAGTGATTTCTTCAAGTGATTCCGCGTGTGCATGTACCTAGTTTCCCTTGTTAGTTTAAATTCGATTTGGGAGTACCAAAAAGCCTGAAACAATTTCTTAGGACGAGGCAAATACCTGAACACGTGACAAATTTGTGGGGAGAAAGAAGAATTGTCAAAAGGGAATTGAATTTTGGTGAAGAGGAAGATGTGTAATTTTTTGAAAATTTGTGTTGTTAAAAGATGCAATAGAAATTGAAACGAGTTGGATGGAGAGAGAGGATTAAATTAAGAGTGGGCGGTAAGTGGGTTGGTGAATAAAATAGAGTAGAATAGATGAATAGTTGTTTTTTTAAATTGAATAAAAAAAATGATGGAAGACAGCTGAGGAGATGTGGTTCTGTGTATGTTTATACGTGTATGTGAAAGAGATGGAGAGAGATGTGAGCATCAGTGTCTGACATCGATTTTTATTTTGCTTGTAAATAAAGGAATATTGAAAGTAGGGGAAAACACACACACACACACAATATGTTGTAATAAGACCATCACACACATGACACGCTAGCGAGAGAGGGAAAGAGAGAGAAACAGACAGAAGAAAAAAAAAGCTTCCAGATCCTTCACTCCAAGACTCTTCTCTTCTTTTTCTCTTCTCTTCTCTTTCTCCAAAGTTGAGGAAAATGTAGAAATGGACTTAGTAGAACCTTTACATATCAGACACACACTCACTCACTCTCCTCCTCCTTATGTGTATAGACAAGTTCGGAGGAGACAAAGTACATAAACTAGCTTTGAGTTTCACTTACGTCTTTTTGGAATAAGGAATATTGTTTAGGAGTCTACAACAAGGAGAGAAGAGAGAGAGAGATGCTCTTGGAGGTGCATCTAATACCGAGGAGATTCAACTCCTATCTGTATCTTCTTCTCCTTCTCCTGGTGTTGGTTTGGACGGTCTGAAAGGAAGGAAACGAGTTTTTTCCCTCTCCTTTTTCTCCTCCGTTTTTTTCTCTTGAGATTTAAGCTGAGGCATTGGCAGAGATAGAGAGAGGAGAGGGCAGGGCAAGTGAAAGAGAGAGAGAGAGATAGAGAGAAAGTACAGGACAAGAGAAAGGGAAGGGGAAAATACAAAGGGAAAGATCCGATTAGATTTTCGATTTCGATCGCAGATGGGTGAAGTCGGCTAGATGTTGATTCTTGATTTGCTTGCCTCGATTCTATTTAGTTGTTCTTTAGGAGCAAAACATATAAGATGTAACATGTTGTTGTTGGTTCTTCTCCTCCTCCTCTCCTCATTCCAGTCCCATTCCTCCTACCCCTTAACGACAGTCAACGAGGCAATGCAATGACCAAGCACATTGTGTCATTGGATGGCACACACACACAGTCACTAGACACATAGTGGATCCTGAGTGTCGTCTCTTGGCCAACCTTATATGATTATAAGAGTCTTCGTTTTTTATGTATGACCACACTGGCCCCTCTTAGAAGAGTCTAAAAAAGTCAGGCTGCCAGAGAAGGGAAAGCGAGAGAGAGAGAAAGCGAGAGTCTGGAGTACTTGTGACTCCATGGATTGTGTTTGCACGTCCTCATCCTTCTCTCTCCTCTTTCTCCTCTGTTTACTTGTACAAAGTAAGATGGGAAATGCATTCTACTTTCCTTCTCTCTTTCTCTCATCGCTTTCTCTTGTCTGTCCTTCAAAAATGCCTTGCTGTCGTCCTGGTTCTGGACAGACAGCCTGACCAAGAAACTCGACTCATATAAAGTAAGCAGAGAGAAAGAGAAAGCAAGGGAAAGGGATGGTTTCAAAACCTTCTTGGTCCTCCTCCATTTCCCCGACAAGTTTTTATCCATACACATTGACGTTGAGTAACCACACACACACA
Source organism: Pygmarrhopalites habei (assembly GCA_009870185.1). NCBI lineage: Eukaryota > Metazoa > Arthropoda > Collembola > Symphypleona > Arrhopalitidae > Pygmarrhopalites > Pygmarrhopalites habei. The sequence goes on from WJFB01002761.1 coordinate 1,951, forward strand.
CACTCAATGTCTCTCTTTCTGTGTGTCGTTCTTGGAAAACCCAAAAAAGTCCTACACATAATAGATAAAGATTCCAATGTTATTTGAAGGGGAGGATGTGGAGGAGGAGGAGGAGAAGAGTAGGAGGAGGAGGAAGATTGGGGAGAATCTCGAAGAGCTCAAGTAAATTTTTATCCTGCCAACTCTCCCTCTTTATATGTGTGTGTGTCTCGGGACTCTCTCTCTCTCCCTCTGTCTCAGGGCTTTCCCCCAGAGTGTAAAGAGAAAGCCGAAGAAAGATTGGTCAATTATGTCAAGTTGTTCTCTTGTCCCATTTTCTAAGCCTTAATTGCTCCCCATAAACTACATAATGTGGCCTGACTCAAACTGAAGGAGGTACAGTCAGCGGAGGAGAAGGAGGAGGAGGAGGAGGAGGAAAAAAGTACAAGAGGCAAGGAGGTTCTTTTTCTTTCTCCCTGTCTTGTTGTGGTTCAACCGTTGCGTCATGACTGAGGCCAAATGCACTCTATGTGTGGGTGTGTGTGCTTTTTGGGGGTTTTGAGAGGAGGAGGGAGGCCATGGCCATGTTAAAGAGAAAGCAGAGTATGTGTGTGTGTGTGGCCTAAGCCACATTTAAGAGATGGTTGTACTCTCCTCCTAATGTGATACCAATATATAAGGGATTATATGTGACTACCTCACTCATTGAGTCAGATCAGACACGAGGATGTTAGTCCAGTACAATATATACAGCTGAGCTGTACATGGTGTGTGTACGATGCCATGGCATCATCATCAGAGATGGAGAAGAGACAGTTACAAGTTCCGGGCTCTCTACTTTGAACTTTCTTTCTGGCCTGCTTTTCACTCCCTCCAGAGTCCAGATACTGTATGAGTTTTGTGTAGGGAGAAAAGTGTGAGGAGATTGAGAGAGAAAGGAGTTGAGGCTTAGACTGTCTAGCTTATATTTTTTCTATTTTTCAGAGGATGGACGGACGGTGTGTGTGTGTGAATTTGGGAAAAAGGATTTATATTTTTCTATATTATATAAATATAAGGTTGATGGTTTGCTGCAGGAGGTTACATTTTTTCCAAAGAGCTCCTCTCTCTCTAAAGGATTCCACACAAGGAGAGAGAGATACACACATACAAAACGAAACGCATGGGGGACCATTGATAGGGAACGAGTTTCAATATATCAGAAAATTGCGGACAAGTGCTTCTTTTTTTAACTCTTTTTCTACTCCTCCGTCTCCATCTTCTTCTGCGGATAGATAAGGGAAGATGTGTCCTCTTCTTCTCTTCGTCCTCCACCCTCTCTTCTCTTCTTCTTTATAGTTAAGTTCGATGCCTTTTTTATGAGTCTATTACTCTCCATGACATTCTTGGGGACGAAACAAATTACTCACATTAGAAATCACTATATTACCAGAGGAGAGCCAGAAGATTATATATATTTTTATTGCTTTACCATATCCTTATCCTCCTCCTCTCCCTCCTCCTCGTCTTCTACCTAGCGATTCTCTCCAGTAGCCACAAATGTTGTATTATGCCATCCTTTTTTGGTATAGGATGGGCGGTGCGGGATGGTGGTATGGCTGAGCAGAATTACGACAGACTTGTCTCTGTCCCTCTCAATTTTTCGTTACGAAAAGAGAGACAGTGGGAAATAAATTGGGATTCTAAAATAGCTCAGGTCACACACACACACATTGGTACGTACAAGGAGAGCATGTAAAAGTGTATGGAGAAGGAAACACGGCTTTCCTTGTTGAGATGGATTTCTTCAAGTGTAAAAATTTTCCAGAATCTCAATCACCCGGATATTTTGTTCCATTGGGGGAAGAAATCAGGGAATATTATTCTTGCCGTATCAATTAATTTATGTGAAGGATGATCCCTTGAATTTATATTTAATTTTGAGTTTGCAAGTATATCTTTAAAAAAGTCTCATTTAAGAGGATTCGAATATTGAAAAAATGAATTGATTTTCAAAATGAATTCAGTATAAATATAAAAAGTAATTTCAAAACAATAATTGTCTACAAAAATGCACAATACGGTATTTCACAGCAGTACGTAGCATTCTACAGAAATATTTCTCCAGGATTTATTACAACACAACGTACAATTTGCTCTGAAAGGGATCCCTTCAAAATTGTAAATTGTCCTTGAAAATGACGGCATTTTCTCCCTCTTTCAATATTCGCAAGGAGCCGTGAAGAGACAGATCCAAGTGATTAGAATTTGTTTTTTCTTGATCTTATCAACCATCATGATTTTTTTCCTATGCGTTTGTTTTTATGAAAGAAGCTTGTGTTTTCCAGAGAAGAGAAAGAGCGATGGATAAAAAAAATTAAAAAGCTATAAAGCCATGAGTGACTTTGAAAAAGGTTTGAGGGGGATTCAAAGGATGGATTCAATATTATAGATGGATGAAGACATTGCCTTTGGAAAGAAGAAATTAACCGAAACAACTCTGTGTACACATTCAGTTCTGAGATAACTGTTCAGGATTGTTCATTTGATTTAATGGACACTGTTGGACTATCAAAGGATCTAATCAATTTACCCCTGCCAATTATCTCTAATTCCTCCCTGTCAACACACTCTATTTGTGACCACTGTGCGTCTGTCTACACTGTGTTGACTGCATGTAGGGATGAATACGTTTCAAAACAAAAGATGATGGATCACAAGTGGCCTCCTCTTCCCTCCTTCCTTCTTTTTCTTTCAGTCAAATTGATTTATATTTACTGGGCAGTGTGCAGTCAAAAGGAAAAAATCCCAATTTTTATAACAGCCCTGGCTATAAATCAATTTGTATGTGTGTGATGTATTTATTCATTTGCGAGTCAACTCCTTCACACACACACACACACACAAATGCATTTGTGCATTACACGTGTTACGTGTGAGCATTAAAAGTATTAACTTTTTATCATTCCACTTTACGTCATCCTGACTTTGTCTTTGTATGCTGTGTTGTGTGAAGTGGAGCTTCACTGCGAAATTTCAAATTTTTTCCCTCTGTCATATTTGTAATTGGTTGTGAGACTATCTGTAATGAATCCACAAAGGGTATACATATTTAACAAATGCCACATCTCTGCCTAATTTTGAAACTCAATTAATTGAAAATTTGGAAGAGTAACAGGAGAAAATAACAAAACCTTTGGAATTCACATTTTGACAATCTCACAACAAATAGAATCTGTAATGAAGCATGAATGAGGGAAGAGGAAACTTCTTGTCATTTTCCCTCTCATAATTATTAATAACATGAAAGAGAGAGAGAGAGACGGAGTCAAAATTCCTTGTAATCTTTCTGAACAAGAGACCTCACGCAACAACTAGTGGTCTCCCTTCCTTTCTCTCTCTCTTCGACTTACGATATACGACTTTTGATATATGTAGTCCGAGGAGGAGAAAGTCTGATGATTATTTAAGTGACAAACTGTAATAAACTTGGCTAACAATTTAATTCAAATTCCAATTCTGTGGTTCCCCCAAGACACACGAGGAATGCAATTTATTATGCTGTTTCCCCTCATATTAAATGTGCCCCTCATACATACACACACACACCCTCCCTCACTCTACGGTACAGTAGAATGAGGGATAGTGTGCGGGTGAAGGGAATTTGTCCCAAGTTTCCACGACCAAAACTTGGCGTTAATACCATACTTTTGGACTTGGCCTCGCACTGAACTTCCCTCTAACACACCCTGGTGGCTTTATACACGAAAATACATGCACCCACAGAGAGAGGGGAAGAGAAAGCTGGATTTTCCCATCGCAAGTGTCAGCCAAGTCAAGAGTGTCGGGGAAAGTGGACCAAACTTCTGACAGCCCCGGACTGGTCATCCTCCCTCCTCCTCTTTGGCTTACCGCATCGCAGTCATGCATAGGGAAACCCAGTCTCTCCCTCACTCTCTAAATTTTCTGTCTATCAATGTGTATTAATAGATGCTCCAAATAGTAGGCACATCCAATGAAAATAGGATTTCCCTCCTAAACCCTTGTTCACCCTCACTCACAATTTAAAATAGTAATTTGGCAATAATCATAGCCACCACTTTCCCTCACTCCAACTCTATTTATGAGAGTGAGTGCGGAGTGGAGTGGAAAAAGTAGGGAAGTTGAAAGAGAAATCAGAGTCAAGTCTCCTGGACAGGCTGTACAATTCCAAAACTTTCAAAAACGGACGTTTGCTGTTGCTGTTGCTGCTTCTGCTGCTGCTTCTGTAGAACATTCTGTATGTTCCATGGAATGTGGATTGTGGAGGAGAATACTAAAGGAATTTTCTCTCTTCATACATGTATGTACTATACATTCCGTGTGCGTGTGTGTAGAAGTGTACTGATGTACCCACGTCCTACATAGTAGGCTGTGAAGGGTCGGTTTTTGTACATGGAAGTATATTGTTTGTATGGAGAGAAAGACATACGCCTTCTCCAACATTACCAACAACATTTCGCATGGGGGAGATAGATGAGCGGATTATTCAATGCGATGCAACTTTGATGAGCTCTCGGACTCTCAATCCTCCTCTTCTTCCTTTCCCCTTCACTTTCTCTTTTCTCTCTCCCTCAACGGCGACCCCTCTGAGCTTCTCCCGCATATAAGTACCCACTTTATAATACATATATTTACTTTAAAAACCAAGTGGAATATCTGAATACCGAGGACTGGGCTGGGCCAACTTGCTTTCCCTTCCCTTTCTCCAGAAATATTTTGAGTGGAGGAGGTCTCTCTCTGTTAATGCGACTGTCTTATGAGACACCATAGATTTTTTTCCAGAATTGAAAGCATGTTATATAATATTGTGAGTATAGCCTAGTTTAAAATTGTACCGTACTGTCTTGAATACAAGTTATGGGGTGAATAAATCACCTTCACAAGGAAAATGTTTGAATTTGTCAGTTCAGCCAACATATTTTGGTGTTAAAATTAACTAAAGACAAATTGGCACATGTCCTGAATTCAAATATAATATTCGCAATGTAACACTGAGTGACGTGAAGTGAAAGAGCACAATAGAATTCGGAGCATATAATGAAAGAGCTGGAGACAGAATAGTTTAACCCAAGGAAGTACGGTATAAAAAGTTGTGTAGTGGTACACATTTCATTGCATTTTTGAATACAGTCTACACTACACGGAAAAGCACACACACACACATAAAGAGAGAGGAAGCCGCCAGTGCCTCAGCTCGAGCTCGTCTTGTTTTTTTGGGTCTCTTGTTCACTTTCTGTTTTACAGTTTGGTTAACGCCGCACCGTCCTCCATTCATATGCCCTGAGCATAAAGAAGAGGAGAGGAGAAAGGGGGAGAGAGTACACAAACAACGGGAGCGGAAGTAGGATGTATGGCTGGACCCAGAAGAATACAACAACCCGTCCTGACTTCATATTATATTATTTGCTGTACATTTCTCTCTCTCCTCTCTCTTTTCCTCCCTCCCTTCTCTCTTTCTCTTGAACGTGAGTGCTTACCAAGCTAAATAATTCAGACCAATAAAACTCATCATTGCTCAACATAGAAAGTCGAGAGAGACACACCGGGAGAGGAGGAGAGGAGGAAGATCTTGTTTTCGAGTTTCCATGCACAACGAAAGGAGGAAGAAAAAGAAGATGGGCTCATACAGGAGGAGGAGGAGGTGGAGGAGGAGGACGATGTGATGGGGAAACGAGCGTTTAGAGTACATGCAGAATGCTCAAGAAAAGGAGGAAAAGTAAAATCTCTGGAGAATCCATACATACATAGGAAACCATTAAAACAAATACACTAAAATTCTATTTAATTTTATTGACTCGTTTGTTCTCTCCTCTTCCATCTCCCCTGCATCGATGCATCATGTACTCTTCTTCCTTTTTTTTCTTCTGTCGATTTCACAAGGAAAAACTAGTTGTACATATGTATTTGGATAAAAAATACATGGCAAAAATAAATAGAATTTTTTTTCTTTCTTCGTTCCTCCTCCTTTTTTTCACGATGTGTCTTTGTGTCTACCATTCACTCACCTAAGCGATACACAAGAATGGCTTGCAAAAAATGGCATAATATCATTTGCCCACATACATATATGCCATATATATTTTAGAGACTGTTCGCTATCTTTTTTAAAGGGTACATTAAGCACACGAACACAAAACAGGGAAGGGAGAAGAAAATTTTAATTTGACAAGCACAAAATATTTAGAGATGAGAGGAGGACAGATGCCGGAAATTCCGATGCGAGGTCAAAAGCTGGTGATTCTGTGGCTGTCATAAAAGAATTACGATGGATAACTCAGCCTCTTCTGTCCCTATGCAAAAACTAGTGAGGGGGATTTTTTACTGCAAAAAATTTTTGCTGCTGTTAAACTAGTGCAAAATAAACTGTACACATGTGTATTTGTTTGTGTAGACAAGCAGAGTAGCTCATCATTCTGAGGAGGAGAGAGAGAAAGTGGAGGGAAATCAAAGGAGGTAACCTTTTTGACTTTTTATATTGTGGGAGTCAAGCAGTAGGAAAGTAGGAAAGAGAGAGAGAAACTGTCTCTGCATCTCTCTAGCCTTTATAGACAAGGGGGAAGCTCATGATTAAAAAAAGAATGAGAAGAGGGCCATCAGAATGTAACAAATGTCAAAATAATGGGAGGTAAGGTGCACTTAGGGGGCATCATAAAAATAAAACAAATTGACGATGTTTTCATCCTCACCCTCTCTCCCTCCCTCTCTTTCCCTTTTTTCTGCGGGATGAGACAAGGCTCTGTGAAAGAAACTCCCTTCATGCATATACATCGCGAGTGAAGTGTAGGGATTGAGGTGTAGGAGGGGACTCAGCTGTACAGATTTTATTTTGAAAAAGTTCCTCCCTTCAACAAGTAATAATCCATTCTCCCTCTATTTCTCTCTCTCGTAAATATACGGATCTGTAGGTATGTAGGTAAATGCTTATGGTTCAATAAACCATGGCAGGAAGAAGGAATATGGGTGGAAAAACTGTTTTTTTCCTTCCCCCCCCCCCCTCTCTCTGTCTATGTGAAGAGGTTCCTATCTTTCTGAAAGAAAAATAGAGCCACTCCACACAGACACGCACACACTCACTCTTGTGATGTAGTGGGAGTGTGAAAAAATTCTGGAATATATATAATGCATTTATAAATTATAGGAGGAGAAAAAGAGACCGTGAATCCGTCTGGAAGAAATGCATTCAAATTTATTCAACAGTCTGAGAAGAGAGCATTACATAGAAAGGGAGCGAAGGAAGGAGAGAGAGAGGGAAAAAGTGTATGTCATGAGTACAAAAAATTTTATTATCAATAATCCTAGAGACATGCAAAGGCAAAAAATGTGAAGGAGAATAAGACGGAGTTCAAGTACCTTCCACACACACACAGCTAATGTGAAGGGAGAGACGGGAAAGTAGCTGTTGCTTTAAAACACACACACACATTCAAATAAAGGGGAGGGTGAAGCGGATACTGTAGTATTGAAGATGAGACTGTTATTACACAGACACAAGGTACTTTGGCCAATTTCTCTTCGATTACGTTGTAAGTTGAGACTTTTCCAGTGTGTACAACTACAACTATACTTTGTGTATACAGGCTTATGGTTTTGTAATAGAAATGATTGAAAATAGAAGTAGAATGAATTTTTTTAAAAAACATGACTCCCTCTCTATATGTGTATACATGTGTGTGTACAGCATGCATCAAATTGTGTTTGTGACTACACAGTGTTTCTCAATCCTAAGTGGTAGAAAGTAGTTGTCAACCTTTAGAAGGCTACATGTCATGCCAAATCTTTTTTTCCCTTTTTGAATCTCTATCCTCCCATGTACGTGTGTGTGTGCATGTGTGTGTGTGTTGTCTACACTTTTTGGTTCAAGCGGGTGGGTGGGTTTGGTTCAAAGCAAAGTCTCGTCAACCTCTCTCTCTCTTTCGGTGTACAGAGAGACTCCTCCACAGACAGACACTTTGAGGGAGACACAGCCATGCTGTCATCTAATATAATCATATAATGTCTCCACTCTGTAATACACCGAAAAACTATCGTAAATATCAGGGAAAGAACCCGGACGGCGGAATTCCGCATTTTTGTCCAGTCATGCATGTATTTGGTGCAAGGGAATGAATTTCAAAATTCAGTTTAAAAAGGCGGTAGATTTTAGAATTTAATTAATGTGATTTTTAAATGTGTAAAAATATTGGAGTACTGCTAAGGTAGATTGAAAGAATAGAAATGTGTTGAGTATGAGGGGGGATCGTATTAAAGACTTTACGGGATCCAGACGGTGACTGTAAGAGAGAAACAGTCTTTCAAAGTTTAGCACAGCCACTTTTGATTCCATTGGTTGGCTCACAGAGACAGATCAGCAGTAAAGAGTGTGCGAGAGTGAGTGTGTGTGTGACTCCAGGACTCTTTTAGGTTATAAGAAGGGAGGATTTTTTTGAAGAGGAGAAAAAAAGAAGAAGGAGTATTCGCTCAGTGCCGACGCTCTCGGAAATCGTTTACTTTGGCTTCACTACACCTTTGAACTGCTGGCCAAAAAGATACGAAAATAGACATGGAAATGGTCTCTTTTTTCTCTTCAAGTGTCTTCATTGGATTATCTATTCTTGAGTCTCTTTTCCCCCTACTCTCTGTCTCTGTCACAAAGGTGGTCACAAAAAACTGTTAATGAAAACTTGCCTCACTTCAACAGCCGTTCCTCTCCCCTCCCCTCCCTCCTTCATGGAGAGAAGAGAAGGAGAGGCGGAAAGCGAGAGGCGAGAGGCGAGAAGCAAAAAGAAACAAAAAGAGAATGAAAAGGAGAGGGCGAGTCTTTGCCAAAACTTCGTGTCTCTTTGGTTTCTAGGTTGGAGGAACAAAGCACTCTCATAAAAGTTAAAAAAGGGTGAATGTGAACCAAAAAGTTTCAAAACAAATGGTTCGAATTTCAACGGAAAATTTGAAAAATTCCTAAAATCACATTTTATCAAAAATAACTGATTTCACATAACAAATTTTCCCTTTTGATTACTTTCACTTTTTTGATTATGTATTCACCTGAGTGAGTTGTGTTTGTGTGTGCTTTTATGTAATTATTTAAAAGCACACGAAAAATTAAAAAGTGAGTCATAGGTGAACACCATAGTTTTCAAATTTATTTGAGTGTACAAATATAAAGATCTAGGGTGGAGGTTAATTTGAAATTTTGAGCAAACCAGAGAGAGAGAGAGAAAGTGGAAGAAGAGAAAAGGGAAAAGGAGGGAAAGAAAAAGTGCTGTCCATAAATCTGCATGATAATAGCTTTTTTCCCTAGAATAATTCTTGTTAAATTAGCTACTTTTCTCCAGACCTCCGACGTACACAAACACACACACACCCATACACAAGGGCCAATGAGAGACAGAGAGAGAGAGGAAGAAAGAAACGGAAGGGGTATTTTTCCTCCACCCATCGTCACATTATAAGCCATTTAGTAGTTCCCTCCAAAACAAAAGCCTTCTTTCCCCAGTTCCTTCTCTCCCCTCTCCAAAATGTACTTATGGAGAGTCAAACCTCGACGCTTTATCAAGAGGAATAATTGGCTTGCGTCAGTGAAACTGAAAGGATGAATTAAATAGTGGAGAGAGGAACTCTTTCTCTTTTACTTTCTCCCTCTTTTCATTTCTTTATAGACTGTGTGTGTGTGTTCTTTCATCTCATCTGTGACTGTGCTTTCCTCTTCTTCTTTCTCCTTCTCTTTCTTCAAGGTTTTACTGTCCAAGTTAAAATTATTAGCCCAGGAATTGGGATAGAGTATTAAATTTTCTATTGCATTCTTATGCAGTCTAAACTCACTTAAATTCTAATTTTATTCTATTATTCCTCCCATCCATCCTTCTAGGGGATTCCCCCTAGAAGAAAGAAAGCACCCACATGAAGGTCCTACTCTCGGTATGTATGTTTTATTTGAAAAATTGAAAATTCTGACACGGCTGCATTCCAGCGGTCTGACCTCCCAAATCCAAAAGGAAAGACCAAAGATGTACATCCACACACACAAAAAGAGAAAGGTAGGGAAAGTGGGAATCAAAAAACTGTCAAGACAATATTTGTTTTTCACGATTGACACACTCAAGATCCGGATCTACTGTCTTTGTCTTTGGCCTTGGCGGGCATCACAAGGAGAAGAGCAAATACAACGGTCCGGACTTTTGAGGAACCAGTTGGAAAGATGAGGAAGGGAGGTGTGTGAAATATTTTTATTGTAAATACACTATCCCTTTGAAATATGACTCACTTCTCTCTCTCTCCATACACACACGATAAAGAGTAAAAGAATAGGTAAGGGTGAATCTGCATCATTTCACTAGCGACTTGGAGTATGGCATGAGGAAGTCTAATAAACCTTGGTGGTACTTCGACCACTCTTCTTCACTTCGCTGCCTCCTGCTCCTCCGGAGAACAAGGGAAAGAGAGAAAAAAGAACGAAAATTCAAGGAAAAATTTCTTTTGCTTTCTCCTGCCTTACTTCTTCGTTTTCCTTTCCCTCTATTTTTTTCTCTGTCTCTCTTTTTCCTCTCTCACATGTTGGCTTTCACTTTTTCTCTTTCTCTCTCTTTCTCCTTGAGACTTGAAGACCCTCGTCCTTCAGCTATAGTCTATATATTTTCCTATCCTACCTTTTCGCTTTCATTTTAAATTCCACTTGTACGCCCGTCCTTCTCTCTCTCTCTTTTCTCCTCTCTACACTTGGCATGTGGCTTGGCCAGCAGAGTATACCATAGTGTGTGTGGATATGTGTGTGTGAGAGTGGGAGTGTGTGTGTTTATGGCAATTCTAGTTTCAGTTTCCACTCCCTTGCCTCCATGAAAAATGCATCCATCGCTTCATATCAGATTGCCTTCGTCTCTCCTCTTTTCCTCCTCCCGTACATGTGTGTCTGTGTATGGCCATGGTCTTTGCAATCCAATTCAAAGGCCCCTGGACGGAGGAAAGAAGGAGGTGAAAAATAGCAAGCAAATATACCAATGGGCAATGAGCAATGGATTGGGAGGATGAAGAGGACAAGGGGAAAAAACGACTGGTCAAATTTGGTCAAAATTGAACACACACTCTCTCTTGTCATCACCTCCCCTCCTCCTCCTTCTCTCTCTCTCTGGCTCTTTACTTTCCTTGTATTTGTTTAAAGAAAGGGAGCATGTGGTGTGGGCTCAACATGAGATGTTGATGGCACAAAGTCTGAGTGTGCGTTGTGTGTGTGTGTGAGTGAGTGTGTGTATCGTGTATTCACAGTTTTTTCATGTTTCAGCACAAACGAATTTCAACTCTTAAGCCACTACTAACTCCACACATTTCTCTCTTTCTGCCCTGTCTTGTACATCTCACCCTTCTCCACTCTTGGATGTGTGTTTGTGTGTAGAGGAGAGAGAGAGAGGGAGGAAGAGTGAGAGTTTACACACAATTTTTTATTTTATTTACCAACTCTGTCAGCTTTTCTTATATAGAAACTTCTTTGGCCGTCCACTCCTCAGCCTCTCTTTCTCCTTTCCTTTCCTCCTTTTGCTCAAAGTCCTCTTTCCTCCTTCCAACACAGGGGAAACAACAACAACTCAACCATTTCACATCACATCAATTCCCTCCATGCTGTATACATCTGTGTAGAAAATTCCCTCCCTCCTTTTTGCCCTCTCTCTGTCTCTACTTTGGCATGGAGCAAAGTATGCATTTTTTTGTTTACATTTCAACTTTGAAAAATACTTGCAAGCTACAAATAGAAAAGAAGACGTTTGTTTACATTTGCATGTCTCACAATTTGTCCGTATCAAATTGATACTGTCAATGGCAAAGAGGAGGAGGCGACGGTAGTGGAGGAGGAGGAGAATGTTTTCATATATGTAAGACATCAAAATATTAGATTAAATGTCAACATTAAAACAGCCTCTCCTTACTGGAATTCCCACGTTCGTAACATTCAGGTCAGAAAGGAATGAATGAATGAGCAAGACATAAAACATGAGATGAACGTGGGAAATTTGAAAAGTATGACGAGAAAAGTACGAGAAAAAAACGTTTTGGGTACGGACGGAAAAAGTTTTGTAAATCGACTATCGACTCCGTTGCCTCAATTTCCATCAAAATTCTGTTAACTTGAAGGTTTATTTCAAGACGATGATGGAAAGAAGGATGAATCATTGAAAATTAATATCTAATGTGACACTTACAGTAATGGTCCACATTTCCACACATTACAATAAGTGTGTGTGTGTGGTTGGGTCGTAAAAAATTGGAAACGTTTTCTCACAACTCCGTTATCAAGGTTATGTAACAAGTGGTAATCCATAACTCTTATTTTAGTGTGTGTAAACTTGAGCTAACACAATTTGTTGTGATGATGTGTCATATTTCTTGGAGATGGATGTGTCACACTCATTGATACAATAATCGATATTAAAATAATGCAGTAATAATAACAATCCGTAAGAGAAAATGCTGATGAAGAGAAAAGGTTATTCTTACGGATTTTTTTCGTGTTTTACTCGAAATTTGCAATCGTATCAAAAGTTTGAGGAGACCACAGTGGGACACACAGTAGTCGCGAAGACATGGTCCGAGAATATTCGACAATCATGGCTTTTCTCTCGTTGTCTATCGTCGTCATTGTCTTCGTCTTCAGTTTTTTCTACATCAACCGAAGGTGAAAGAGCGGAGGAGGAAATATTAAGAAAAAATCACCTGAATTTGTCCCGCTGTCAGTCAACTACCATTTTACAAGAGAATGCAACTACAAGTGCGGATTCTGTTTCCACACGGCCAAGACATCTTACCTGGCCCCCCTCGAGGATGCCAAAAAGGGACTCCGAAAATTGGCACAAATGGGCATGAAGAAATTGATACGTTCAATTCTATTTATTAAAAATTGACATTATTGATTTATTTCGTTTATGTGGGTCAAGAAGTTCCTTGTTGTTCCATATGTTTTTCGTAGCATCAATATTGCATGTGCATTTGAATGCATTGTCAGCGTAGTTTTGCAATTTTAACCCCTTACATGAAAAACTTAAGATTTTCTCCAGTGCAAATATTACAAATATAAAAAGGGAATCTCATTCAAAATTTGAGTCTTTTACACCCAGAGTTACAAATGAGATTTTAAGGTAGTTCTCTATTCTTCTGATTGCTCAGTTATTTTTTATTGTCTCAAAAAATTCAATCTTTAAAGAAAAATGTAGAACTAGGAAATTTAGTAGATAGTTTTTGTAGTAATTTTTCTGGTTTCTACAGAATTTTTTCAGGGGAAAAGAGACATTTCTACACCCAGACTGGATGGGAGAATTGTGTAAATTTTGCATGGAAGATCTGCAATTGGAGTCTGTCTCGATTGTGTCGAATGGATCAAAAATCAAAAAAGGATTCTTTGACAAATATGAGCGTTACGTGGATATAATTGCAATTTCCGTGGATTCCTTTGACGAAGCGATGAATGTTAAGATTGGCCGTGGTAAGCCACTACCTTCCATAGTTTTCCATAGTTTATTTAATTTTTAGGTCATGCTCATCCCTTCCACGTTGTAGAACAAGAGTTTTACTCTCCATCAATTTTCCTTACCTCATTAAGACACGCTGAATTCTATGATGGGAAAAAACAATTTTCTACTGTAAAAACTCCCCTGTCCACCCCACATAAAAATATATTTGGAGATTGTGGTGCAAGGAAGTTTAAGAGGATAGAGAAAGAGACAGAGAAGGAGGAAGAGATGAAATTCCAGAATTTAATTTATCTCCTCCCAAGAAGTGGTGTGTATGTATGAAGGGAAAAGTTTTGTTTATTATGAGTCGTTATTTGGGTTGAGGAAAAAGAAAAGAAAGTAAGAAAAAAAAGTTTTCTCTCTCTCTCTCTTTCTCCATTTTTCCAACCCAACAAAAAGGACAAAAGGGAGGCGAGTACATAAATCAATAGGACAAGTCATGCTGGAAAAACGATGGTGGAGTGTGTTGATTTAAAGCAGGAATAATCTTTGTGCACACCTACAATAGACATTATTTATGAGAAAAACTCTTCTTTTTTTTAAGAAAAATACTCTTCTTCATTCCTCTTTATCTTTAACAATGTTCCTTTGTCTCATATTTTCCTCTCTCATTTTTTTTCTATCTTTTTTGCAAAACCCACAGGGAAATCACCTGAAACAACTGAACCACATTTCAAAATGGTGTGAGGAATTTTATGTCAAGTTTAAACTAAATTCGGTCATCAATCGCTACAATCATTTGGAGGATTTTTGTCAAAATATCCAAATACTCCAACCATTCAGATGGAAATGCTTTCAAGTTCTTCAGGTGGACACCGAGAACAAAGGAGATGTTGCTTTGAGGAACTGTTCCTAATTTTTGATTACTGATGATGAATTCAAAGATTTTTGTTTGAGGCATGAACACCTCGACTGCTTTGTACCAGAGTCGAATTTTCTAATGAAGAGTTCCTACATCATCTTGGATGAGTACATGAGGTTCCTCAGTAAAGGAGACAAGTATGGGGAAACCAAATCAATTTTGGATGTGGATGATGTTGGTGATTTACTTGGGACTACTGACTACATGCCAACCGTTTTTGAAGAAAGGGGTGGAACTTACGAGTGGACCAAGACTGGCTGTTCTCAGGGTGAAGGAGACCCCAAAATACGAATGGTGATTTGTAATTAACTTTATCAAAGTATTTTCATCGTTGTCTAGTCGTTTCGAGTTTTACTTTTTTCTCCGATTTTTGTAAAATGAAATACAAATTATGAAATTATGAAATACAAATACCGAAAAACAAATTAAAAATTACTTTGAAGTAATTTTTGAAAATTTGTTTTTCGGTAGCCGAGGTTGAGGTCCCCCGAAGACAGATTTTCAAATTTAAAAAAGTTTGTTTAAAGGAGGCAGAGGTAACTTTGATTAAAGGGTT
>WJFB01002762.1:0-16833 GCA_009870185.1 Pygmarrhopalites habei
CCACACATAACTACTTGTCAAAGTAAGGTGAATTGGTTTTTGTATTCTACTTGTGCTAGACGTCATTTATATAACGTTCTTGATCTACTCTTCACATGAATTGCATAATAAATAATTATTGTCAACAGTATTGGCTTTTTTATTGGGTATTAATAAATTGATGTCGCATTGAAGGTTAATGATTCAAAATAAAACTATAAATCAATTCATACTACATATTTAATACGATTAAATTTGAGAAAAAACTTTGTTCGCCACTTAACTACATTAGAAGCCAAAGGCAGTAGCAGGAATCCTTGCTGTGAGTGGAAAATTTTGAAGAGCCGGTTTTTTCTTTTGAGATTGGTTGACCTAGGTCAATAATGGCAGACTCTTCGAATGACAACAATGTCGAGGTCAATGAGGGTGAGAAGGACACAAAGGTCGGCATCAGCGAAACTATAGAACCTCAATTCATTCGTGATGTAGCTGGGATTTGTGATTTGAGTTTGGATGCAGCAGAAGCATTGTTGGCAAAACACAACTTCAACATACAGGTAAATAAATTGAATATTGATTTAATTATGTTATATGGATCATAATGGCTATTAGTACATATTATATTACTAATTAGGAGGCAATTGATGCCTTTTTTGAAGCAAAACCTGTCCCTGGACACATTGAAGTTGCTGAAGTTTTGATAGAGCTTGATGATTCCTTGAAAGCCACATTTGTTTCTGATCTTTCATCAATTTGTGATGTTACCCCTGAAATGGCTCGAGAAATGCTGGAAAAGTATAAGTGGAACATGCAGGTTAGTGTGAACTTTATACTAAAGTACAATTTTTGTAGATTTTCAATACATAGTCATAATAACTTTTCCCCAAAAATTTTAGGCAGCTATCGATCAGTTTCTAGATCAGAATGACAGCAAAGAAGAAAATGAAATAGATGATATGGATGTCCCAGGTCTTAGTAAAAATAGGTAACAAAATTCGTAGACACAATCCACATCAGTTGTTCTGCGGTCCCTCTCCCAGATATGATAGGTATATTTCCGTTTTAGTGAGGAAGCTCATGTTCCAAGTCCTACTTCCTCAGCTTCAACAAGGTCTGAAATTGATGTGAGCACAATTTCATCCCCTAATGGGACAACAACTTGGGCTCCTGAAACATTTACTATTATTAGCTGGAACTTGGATGGACTGGATACTCATAATTTGGAAAAAAGAACAGCATCAGTTGTTGATACAATTGAAAAGTATGTTGTGCATTTAAAATCATGGTCATAAAATGCAAATGCATGTTTAGCTACTGAGTGTTAGTTTTATTTATATATTTTGAAATGATTATTATTTTTCAGGGATAATTACAGTATTGTGTTTTTTCAAGAAATGTTACCTCATACTTTTCATTATGTTGCAACAAGACTTGCGTCAAAGTACCATCCAATCCCAGGAACAGAGGATCCTTCTTGTGGTTATCTTACAGCTACTTTTCTCCGACTACAACACATCATATATGATGAACACTACATTGTCAAGTATCCAAGTACATCAATGGAACGCAATTGTTTGGTGACAAAAGTAAAGCAATACTTTCATATTATAATATATTTTAATTAATGTCTTATTTTGAACATTCAGAGTCACTCTTTTATTTGTGAATTTTCTAGGCGTACAGCGGTCGAGCAAAACTGTGTCTCTTGAATACTCATTTGGAGAGTACAGGTTCATTTGCTGGAGAGAGAATTAATCAACTAAAAACATGTTTTAATTTGTGTCGATCCTTTCCCCCCGAATTTAATGTCATATTTGGTGGTGATCTAAATCTTCGAGATAAAGAAGTATGCAACTTTTTGTTATTCACATATCTTTATAATTTTTATTGTGACTTACTACTAATTTGTATTGTTTTTGAAGGTCGTTGGTCACATTCCACACAACATGTGTGACTTATGGGAAGCTTGTGGTGCAAGGGCAAGTTGTCGGTTCACATGGGATCTCAGTAGGAATACAAATAAACAGGCACGTTTCAAATGTTGGTCATTGAATATTACTTATGTTAATTACATAGTTAATAGTTACTAATATTTTGAATATACTCTATTATCTTTAGATGCCCTCCTCGAAACAACCCAGTTGTCGTTTTGATCGTCTTTATTTTAGAGAGTCGGAACCTCTCACAATTAAACCAGAGTAAGCAAATTTTCAAAACACAGTCCTCAATATTATTTATAATTTTATAAGGTACTGACAGTGTTAAGCAGTTAAGCTTAATTTTATGTAGGTTTTTTGGAATCACTGGAATGGAGAGAGTTGCTGGAACCCAGTCATTCCCAAGTGATCATTGGGCTATTATCAGTAAGTTTATACAATATTTTTAATTCAGATTTTTATTTTCATTAACGTGCGTGGAAGAATGGACATTCACCAAAATTTCCAACTCAGTTTTTTCAACTACGTTAACCAATTGATAATTGAAAATAAATACAATGATTGTACTGTGTAGGTGCCTTTCGACTAGAACATGACGCTCGAAAGCCGCAGTCCCGAAAACGTAAAGCTGAAAATTCTACTTAAATCATTTAGAAATCTTTTTGAATGAATTCCTAAGTTGTGTTCATACATAATTAATTCTTTTGAAGAATTTCTTTATACTCAATTTAAGTAGTTAGTACCAGCAAAAATAAATTAGATTCTGAGTTCAAAACTTAATTTGTTTGTAAGAAACCTTTTGAAAGGGAATATCTGTCGATAGTTATGGATAATTACATTTCATGTGCACTCCTTCTATTTTCTGATTTGTGTAGAATTCTAATTTTTTTCAACAACTAGACTCAGATTATATTTCCTTTCATACTTATACTGTTTCGTTTAATTGTATCGTGTATAGCTTTTACTATGGTACGTCAGTACTCTACAGTCGCAAATTACAACAAATCTGAACCTGTCAAGAAGACTGTAATACTCAAAGGAATTATTCGTCTTTCAAGATTATTTTGGTATATTACTTGATATTATTCAAATATTAGATGCTCTCCGCTATACATCACCTTAATATAATACACAACTAAATGAATAAAGGACCTTTATTAAAGGTCAACATTTATTTTGGTTTACAAATAAAAAAGTGTATGGGGTACTTTGAGAGTATTCCTTGGTACAGAATCCTTGTTCAGGGAATGCAATATTTTTACGAAGAAAAAAAGATTCCTTCGTGTCGTTGTGTCTCGTTTAAGAATAACTTTGAGTTTAATCATATCTCCTTCGAATAAGTTATTGCATCAATTTAGTTGTCATTTTAAGCTTATTATGTCGGGTTATACTGACAGTGCTTTCGTAAGGAAGTTGGGTAAGTCTTAAACAGCAAGTTACTTTACATTTTTATGGTCCTTGTTATGAGACACGATTAAATAAAAATATATTCGGATTTTGTTAGCCGAACTCAGTTCATCTCAAGGCTCGATTCAGAGGTAAGACCACTTATGTACAACAATATTTTTAGAAAGATGTTAGGTAGTTGGACATGAGTAATTAGGGCATTTTGAGTGACAACATTGTAATCAGAATGTAGTTTAATGGTTAAATTTTACCCTTTTTATGTTTTGAACAGCTTGTCCCAATGGGTCATTCATCATCGTAAACATAATCAAATTATCTGTAAAATATGGTACAAAGAATTCCTCAAAGGTACGCTTTAAAAACATTCATGATTTATGACTCGTAAATTTTATACACTTTTGTCTGTCACTGTCGCATTAAACCGGTATTCCTTCATTATATTACAGCTTTAGAACATCGGAAACTAACTTTTCTGTACTTGGCAAATGATGTCATTCAGAATAGCCGAAGAAAAGGACCGGACTACACTGTCAGCTTCAGATCTTTAGGTTTTTTTAGTATTTACTTGTCATGTTTTAATTAAGTTAACATAATAATTGTGCAACCTTTACTCACTTTGTTTTCTTCTTTTTTTGAAGTACCAAAAGTACTTGATGAAATGGCAAAAATTTCTGGAGAGAAAATCAAGCATAGTGTTATCCGAATTCTACAAATATGGCAAGAAAGGAATATTTACGAAGAAAGTCTGATAAGGGAACTAACTACGTCCTATGAAAAGACATGGGATGACCTGCACGAGGTGACTCCAATTGAATTTGAGTCAGAAGCACTGTCCCAAATGGTGGCCAAAGCAACAAATTCAAGTAAAGATGAAGCGGTGGTTTCGGTCTCAGCTGACAAAGCAAAAAGAAAAAGTGATCTCAATAAGGATCATCGTCATAAACGTTCCTCACATCACATGTCAAATCATCACGAATCTAAACGACTTCGGACGAAAAAAGATGAAAGTAAACGTAGTAGTTTTCCAGGAGGAGGTAATGTTATTGGTCAAAGCGACGAAAATGATGGTGCTGTACAACTAGAAGTCAGATTAGAACCCAGTCCATACAAAGAGCCACCAAGTGAAGAAGACCTCATTCAATTAATAAAAGTAAGTACTACAAAGTTTTGTTTTCTTACAACTTGAAAGGTTAATAAATGCATCTCATACTCTTGTAAATTTGTACAGTTGTTGGAAAACATGCCTAGTAATGATGCAATGACAAGAGGAACTATTGCCAATTTACCACCGGGTAAGAAATTCACAACATTTGACTGGTCCACTCCTCCCATATGTAATGGTCCTATTATTAAGTACTTACCAAACATTTCAATTGTTATGTTTGTTTATTTAACAGAAGTTTCAGATATTAGCAGAATTGACGAGATATGTATAGACTCTGATATCGCTGCTTCCGTTCATAGTCAAATTGTGTCAGCCGCCAAGCTAGTTAGTGACTACAACCAAAAATTGGATGAAGAGCTGGAAACTAGGCGAACTGCATCCATGAAACTACAAGATTTTGCTCAAGTAAGTGTGGTTCAAACTCTTAAATAACTTCCGGAGCAATATTTAATTCATACTAAATCAATGCTGTAATATATCTTGAATATTTTTTTCTGTCATGTAATTAGTCTCAAGCAGATTTATTGTCTCAAGCAGAACATCGCTTAGAGGTTTGTTAGTTGTACACTCTTCGAGATTGTGGTTTATAATAAGTTTGACTTGAAATTAAATGTATATCCTGATTTTTATTTTAACCAGGAACACCAAAGTCACCTAAAACTCATGTACAAAAAGTTGGAAGCATTGAAGGCTCATGTCACCAGCATGCCTGACTTTTCGAAACTACCTGCTGTCACCGATGGACTAGCACCTTTACCGTCTGCCTCCAGCCTCTTTCATAGTACTCCTCCAACTGGGAACGAGTAGCAATTTTGCATCGTCAACTCTCGTCAGTCATGCTCAAGATGCTAGTAGCCTTGTAGTCAAATTGAATATAATATAAATCTGATGGATGGAGTTGAAATGAATTATTGAATTGGACATTTGCAGTTTGTATTATGGATATATAATAGATATCAGGTATTTTAATACATTATACCCTCAATGTGATATTTTATCCTTATGTATCATAGTTTTATTCCTTGCTACCATCCTCTCAAAATTTGGAGCAATCATATACAGTGCTATATGATACATGTTCATTTTTTTGATTTTAAAAATTACGACTTCTCAAATGTTTGTAGACAAAAAAAATGTAGTTTCATTTCATTAGTCAGGTTATTATGCATGGAGTAACTCACTAGTAGGAATCTAAAGCCATTACTATCCCCTAATTTTATGTAATTGTACGAGAACGTATTTATGTATTTATATCAGACTCTCTACGAGGAATTTTATTATTTATTGCCCATTTTGTTATTACTATTAATATTGAGGTTCTCGTAGTTCATTCTTCAAGTACTAAAGCAATTTTAGCATAAACTATTTTATATTTTGTACCATCTTGCATACATATAACCATAAATGAGTACTTATTTTGAATGGTCGTTGACAATAAAACATTAACTCGTTTTTAATGTATAATTAATTTTGTATCAACATTATTATTTTCCAAAGGCAAAGCCGCGAATTCAATGCATTTGAATCAAAGGTGAAAGTGAAGTGGTCATATTTTTTGTTTACTCGGTTTTTAACTTTGTAAAACCACACGGCTGTACAAGATGATGATGGTCCCTGTCATAATCCCAGCTATAGTCAAACAAACTTGTACTGTAAGTTGTCAAATTTATTTAACATTGAAATGTTTGTTAAATCCTTTGATTCAAATGTACGATACAAAGTTCTAATGTTCAACGGATTGAATTTGTAGATTATATTTTTACATGGACTGGGAGATACAGGGTATGCAATTATTAGTATAATATTTCCCTATTATAGTTATGTAGCTAAATATGCAGGAGACTGAAAAATCTTTTTACAATTTCAGGCATGGGTGGGCGAGTGAAATCGCTTCCCTGAAACCTCCACACACAAAATTGATTTGTCCACATGCGTAAGGAACAATTTATTATTATTTAACTGCTCATCCATTACCGTGACAAGCATAATAAGGAGATTATTCTTTCTGTATTCTCCCTGTAGTCCCAACAAACCAGTGACTATTAATGGTGGAGCACTAATGCCGGCTTGGTACGACATTATTTCCTTAGGCAAATCAAAAGAAGATAAAGAAGGTATCCAGCAGTCGTCGGAATACATCCAGTCACTAATACAAGAAGAGGTAATGTAAATATGTAATGAATAGGAGAATATGCAATCATAATTCAATTAAAACAATGAACAATGTTGTTATTTTTCCAGGTTGACAAAGGTATCCCCTCTCAAAGGATTATTTTGGGTGGGTTTAGTCAAGGGGCTGCAATGTCTTTTTATACTGGACTCACAGGGAAGCATGCATTAGGAGGGATTGTGGCAATGTCAGGTAAGTAAAAATACAGATTGACCAATCAATTTGACCACCGATCTGTTTGAAAATATCATAAGATACTAGTACAAGCCACAAGCTTACCACATGCAATTTTTTTAGGATACCTGCCATTATACGATACAATCAAATGGGATTCTGTGCACAAACCACCAATTCTTCAATGTCACGGAGACCGAGACCAAGTAGTACACTATAATATAGGACTGGCAACGAAAAAGCGACTAGAAGAACTCAAATTTCCCAACTACACATTCAAGACGTACCCTGGACTAGACCACTCTGCATCTCAAACAGAATTGAATGACGTTCAAGACTTTTTCCACAGGATTCTCGAAAAGTTTCCCCTTCGCTCAGAATTATGATCACCCCGGCCTACTTAATCATACAAATAATTGTGAGAAATCATAATCACTACCTAGTAAATGACCCAAAGAAGTTGGACCTCTATATATATATAGGTAATTTAAATGATTATTGTCCTGTGACTGATCATGGTTTTTCTTTGGACGACGGTGCAACGGTGCAATCAATAAAAATATCAAAAAAAAAATACAGCTTGTAGGGCATATCGCCCTATTTAAATAATACTTCTGTGCATCATAAATTGAGGGAAAGGAGGTTGCTAACAATTTAATTACAACTAATCACGTTTCACCCTTTATAATTTTTCATGAATAAGTACGTCAACATCATATATTATTCTAATTATGCTGCTATGTATTGTGTAGGTCACATCCACTTTTACAATTCAATAGGCAGCATCACATACAGTAATAGTAGTAAATACCATGAGTTACAGGTTATGAAGACTTGTGGCTACTAATTATCTGACCTAGAGAATTGTAACTACTAATTATCTGACCTAGAGAATTGTAACAACCTTGACATAAGTTACTTAGCTCGTTTATATAGTTTATACGTTTCTCCAAAAGGAAAAGCCAGTACTCTTAAAATAAGAATCCGTACAGTGACCTTGCAATATCCCTTGTCGGAGAAAACGTCAAAGTGCCTGCAATACAGCAACACGCATTTTTTTTATTTATTGACACCCTGTCTCTTGGTCTGACCATTTGCTATTCTCAAGTACTTTGAGACAAGATTTCTTACTCTGTCAGTTACATACTTATGAAGAGTACAATATGAGTAGGAACAAACAATTCCGCTATTCCTGTATGTATGCACCCCAAAGAATTCATAATGGACAAAATATATCTTTTACACACAACCACCATCATAATAATCATAATGGTAGTTTTCAGAAAATGGAGAACAAGGTTGGAGGAAGCGTCTCAAACTCATTGGCATTGGCATGTACAAGTTGTAAAAAAGGCATTCGAGTGGGCATTCACAAAATCAACACACAAAAAATCTTAAAATCTGAATGAGTATCTAGCGTGCACGTTTCACCTCATTAATCTTACCGAAAATTTTCTTTCACCCTACCTCCACCTCCAAAGAGGAGAAAACCACAACAGCAACGTCTGAAATAGTACTATTCGACTGTATGTCCATTGCACATTTACAGGTATATCCTGACATTGACCTCCATTTCTTCACTCCTGCACAAAATCTCCAAGATCCCTTCACTTTCTCCCGTCTTGTGCCTTACATCTGTCTCACACAGAACCATGATTCCTGTTCGTATAAATATGCACTCATTTCTTTTGATTTGTCCGCGTGCGCTTTACACTATCCTCCAATATCAACACATGTATAGTCTCTCAAGTCATTCATTATTTTATAAAAATAATAATAATATAATATATTTCAGTGTGAAAGTGACCACACTGCACTTCAAAGACTAGGTATATAATAAGACGAGAACAAATGTGGGGAAAGCACGTGCATCCCCCCCCCCACAATCAGAGCAGCTCAGTCCACAATATGTAAGTATATGGACATGTGGACTAAACTGCTCTGATTGGCCGGGATATAGAGGGGGGAGCAGTCACGTGACAGGTACCGGAAAGTTTATATGTTTGTTCCCGTCTTGTTATATACCGAGTCTTTGACTGCACTTTGCTCAACTGTTCTACTTTCTCCGCCACTTTCACCGCATCTCAGTGATGAATCATTGGGCGGAGAAAGTCCCTCGCAATTCCAGTCTCGTCCTCCCCAACTCAGAGGCATGTGTTGGATACAGTGTGTATGTGTGTTATAGTGTCGTCCAGTTCAGTGATGAGGGGGGAATCTTCATCAGTGACAAATTTCTAAAGTGTTGTCAATCACAAGGAAAATTGGAAAATACAGTTAACAATTTACGAAGGAAGATTGGATACAAAAAAAACCATGGACAAAATGTGTGTTTACTTCAACCCAACTTTTTGAGTAGCCGGGTTTACTCTGTGTATATTTGTTATTCGTTGAAATGGATTTGGAGTGATCCTGAAAAGAACTGGTTCCCAATGTTGTAGTCATTTTACAATGTCCAACACTGTTCATCCAATAAGTATTAATTAATTTGTTTAAACGTAGAGATTTAGTAGTTAGTTGTTTTTGTAGCTAATTAAATGTAATGATGTTGGGTAGTGGACAGTCCAGTCACGAGTCAACCGTCCAGCAGTGGTCATGGTCGTCTTCATCCCAAGAACCAACTAAAACCCAAAGAGGGAGAAATTGTACTACCAACTCCGAGAAGATTCCTCACACCCGAAGGTCATCTAAATTCTAACCAGTCAAGAATAATTTTTTATAATTTTTTAAAAAAATATTGCACAGTGTATAATGAAAAGTCTGGATCTTGACAGATACACCACCGGGACTTTCGAGCCTAGTAGAACCCCAATATGTTTTCATGAAACAATCCTTTCGTAATTTTGATGGTGAGAAATTCCTTCATATTTTCTCATCCATATTCTGTCTGTTTTGTAAAGTCAGGAAATTGACCCCCAGTCTATTACCAACTATTTCTATACAATTTTAGAGTGAATGTCTCTTTTGAGCTTTGCCTAATCAAGAAATTAAAGCTTTACTTTATTTGATTGACTGAGGTCATTTGAGATTACTGGGACAATTTCCTGAAAGGGGAACCCTTATAACCTTTACTAAATATAACATATAACTAATGAAAATTGAAAAGGACACCCGGAGGACTCGTGCAAGTATGAAGTTCTGAATATATATGGAACAAGGATCTTCATGGCTGTGGAAAAAACGGATGCTGCCATGAATAAAATATTTTGTGCAGGAGCTGCACCCTTTGCCCTTCGTATATTTTCCAAGACTTCTGAGACTCATTTTCGGAAAGAAGTCCTACAAATTGGTGGTCATCCGGGGAGTTTTGGATGTGGTGCGGTCAGTTTTAACAAAAAATTAAACAAAGATTGTAATTAAGTATAGAGGGGAAAACACTTTCTCAATTTGTTTCCATTTAATTTATTAGGAAATATTGGTCAAGTATGACAACAAAAAGTTGGGACATGTGGAGCAAGAGGGTGAATAAAATAAATTCACATGATAATTATTCAATTGTGTAACAAAGAGACTTGTTGTTGACATCTTGGTCCATTTTTCTAGGTGACTGCTCAACTATACGCTACACAGTTCAAAATGCGGAAGGTGAGTCACAAAATGATCTGAAAGAGAAAAAAATTCCAGCAACTTTGCACTGAACTTTCCAGTGAAAACTGGTTCTAAACACAACTAATTGGACATGGATGGATGGACATTATATACTATGTTGCTGTTGTCTAAACTTAATAGGGGATGAAGTGCTCAAAATCCATGGCCCGAATACGGGTTCCTGTTGGAAAAATTGTTGTGGGAGTATGGGAGGGAAATTCCCTCCCCTCTACGAATTTGACATTTACTTGTCGGATGGGACACATGTCGGAAGGATTGCAAAGCACTGGTCTGGATTCCCCAGTAACAGTACCAAAGAGATTTTCACCAGATCCGATATATGGGGAGTCAAATTTCCTCAAGGTAAGAATCCAATCCATATTTGTCATAATTTCTTCAATTATGACGGGAAAATATGCTTTATAATTTTTTCTCTTGAAGAATATGATGTCCGGCTCAAAGTTTTACTTTTAGCATCTGTCTTTCTAATGGTACACAACATACAAATTAAACATCCATATAATGTATCACAGTAACAATTGTTACTTTTACTTTCACTCAAAATCCTAATCCATTCTCCTCTTCTAGGCCTACCAATTCTCTGACAAATGAGCCAAATTCTTGGATTAACAATAAAATTATTGTTTATTATGTGATGATGATGAAGTCAATTGGAGTGAATCAATTGGGAAAACAAAAAATGTAATAATTGTTGTGTGAAAGGTTTTTTTTCTACTAAAAGCCAACACATCTCGTTACACCCCTGGAAAGAAAATATGTAATATTACATATTAAATACTAATTATAATTCAGACAACCGTCTCTTTTATTGTCAGTACGTTTTAATACCGAAATTAGACTATTCCAGTCTAATATACAATGATGATAAACGTACATTATTATTTAAATACTATTTCTGATACTTTGAACGGGTGGAATTATTCAGAAATTATAAATGATTATAATCTATTATTAGGGTTAGGAATGAGAAAACGTCCATTTTAGTTCGCTGAATATTAAATAATAGTTTGTCATTCAAAAAAACAAAAACTGAGTTGTATAACAGAATAATCATACAAAAGTGCTACATATTGTAGGGTATACATATTTTTAAATGTGACAAAGAACTAGAAATATTAAACTTTCTTCATATCCTTCTTAGTGGCGATACCACGAGCAATCTTGAGCTCCACCAGTTGATCAGATTTTTTCTCATTATTATCCTGAAAGAACAAACAACACAACTCAAGTATGGAAATACACAAAAAATACATTAAAATCTTCATTATGAAAATATATATGTTTTTTTAACTACATATTCACGTCTTTGATCGAGACCACCGGTTTTCTCATCACATGAATTTATTGCAAGAGAATAATACGCTTCTCCTCTAATACAAGAAAATCGACCCATCCCCTTCGTATCCTCCGGTTCATCCTTTTGCATAGGATATGATGCAATCACAGAGAAGACGAGATTGTCAATGGAGCAGTCCTTTGATGCAAAGTGACGATATTCTGTTCACAATAATAATCACATTATACTCGTGTATAAATCATTTAGATAAAAAATATTTAGAAAGAGAGAGACTTACTACGCAAGTTAATGTAACAATCCATTTCTTCAAATTCCTTTCGAGTCAGTTTACGACCTAGAATTTTTTCCTTCTCTTCCTGAGCAACCTTGATGATTTGACTATGACAGACCTCTTCCACTTTGTCATTCTCATCCTGATTGAGATCACGACCCAACCTCATCTCTTCCTTCTCTCTCTCCTCTTTCAAGTACTTAATAGCACATAACCGTGAATTCGACCCCGAACAGTCTGTTCGAGACTCATTCCGACTCCCCTTGTCCCCCTACATTCATACAAAAAAATGATTGTACATTCAAAACATTTACATAAGTATTTGTACAAGTAGAACAATTTACACACACACTCACCTTTCTTGGGTGTGCTTCCGACAAGTGATAAGGCAGTTAAAATTCCTACATTAAATACATACACGTTTCAGAAAATAAGATATTTACTTTTAAATACTAATTATTATTATTGGATATTTAAAAATTTTGAAACTTACTCGGTGAGACAGTCAAAACTAGAAGTTATGGGTACTTGATAAGTATTGACAATAGGACCAATGAATGTTTGTTCAGTCACAGGAATGTTTATTTTCTCTTGCGGGCCAGGTAACAAATTGTGTACGAAAGTAGATTTACATTGCTGCATGGGAGAAACGTCAGTCTCAGAGCACCATGTCGTCCCAATAGGTAGAGATCCGGAAGGATGAGGGATAAAGCCTTTGAATGGAACGATTGGACGAAGAGTTCCTTTGACATCATAAATTGGTAAGAAAGATTCACCCAATAATTTTCCAGAGCAATTTTGATTCTTATACAAGACTGGATCCTTCTTCATTTTCTTAATCTCAATGGGGATGTTTTTGTCAGGTTTGGGAGTAATTGCAATTCCTCTTGCTTGTAAGATTTGACAATTAATGTCATGATGGTCAGACTCCCAGTGTTTATCGCATGAATATTGTGAATGAACTCGAAACTTGCATTCAGTACAAAAGGCCCAATCAGGAGATCCACAATGGAAAATGAGAGCACATGGCCGTATTTTGAACAAACTTTTGGTCACATCCAGGCATCAAACAATCAATTTGACGATCATTTGTGTGCATAGCAGCTACATGTTAGCTACAGCTTAGTAGGACTTGCGGCAACATAGTCACAAAATTTACAGGGATGTTTTTTATCATGTGTCGCTCTGTGGTGGATTGCCAAATCATCTGGAAGAAATAAATTATTTATTTTAATTCATCATACAAATTAAATATACTTTCATATGAAATATTATTATTGTTCTCACTTTGTTGCTTAAATCCCTTCCCACAAACACTACACCACACAGTGTCTTCCTTCAAGTGTTTCCTTGTTAAATGATACTTGACATTTTGTTTCTTAAAACGAAGTTCTTGTTTGGATGTACATTTATAACCACATCCTCTCACTGGACAAACGAAAGATCCATTAGCAATAGCACGTCCATTAGAATCCTGTATTTAAAAAATGTCACAATATTTATTATTGTATTTGTACAGAAAGAAAGAGAGTACAAATGAACTTACAACAATATGTTGCATTTGATCCTTAGTCAAGTACTCAGCTTCATCATCATCATTATCCGATTCTTGTATAATATTCTCCTCTTCCTCTTCTTGAATGTCCATCGCAACATCATCATCCAATTTTAGTTCCTTGGGTGCAAGATCAACGGCGGCATCACCTTTTCTTTTTAGACTCGGAGATTGAATGTTCTAAAATGAACAAGAATCAATCCATATAATGTAGGACATTCATGGATAATGAATACAATAATACCACAATAGAGAAAATAATTTTCAAAATTACCGATAGTTTTATTGGACTGGACTGAGGATCTGATTGAGGCACTCCAGGACCAATAGTTATTTTGGTCAATCCAAGATTCTGGGGTAAAATAATGTACATATCACAAGGGCAACTCAGTTGTCACATAAAATGCATTAATTTTGAAGATAAAAACTCACCTTCCAATATTTTGTCCCGTAAGCCCTTGTTTTGGCCATATTTGCCAACTCATTTTTGTCCATTTCACCATCGTGACAACTTAACTTTGGTGTCTAAACTGGGACAGAAAACTCTACTCTATAACGTACGATGGCTAATTCAACTAGTCAACTAATTTTAATCAAATAAAACTCGACTAAATAAACAGGCTAAATAAGAGAGAACGAGTTTCTGTTTTCGTTCCTGCAACGAATTCAAATGTCTCCTTTGCCACGTGCTTACATAGAGTATTTTTCTATGACTAATTCATAGAAATAGGATAGGATCACGGTAGAAGATTTTAAGATTAATTTCATATTTAATCTTTCATTTCATCAATGTATCTTGATAGGATTTACAGTAAAAATAGGATTTGACGTACAAAGACTGATAGATTTTTCTTGATGTCATCGTAAATGAAAAATTTGGGGAAGAAAACTTCCAAAATGAATAGTCTTTCGATCCATGGCCAAATCATGTAGTCCAACATCCCGGGATGTTCCCCAACGAAAAATTTTGTTCCTCTTCTTTCCAGTTCAGTGTTCAGTTCAGTCAGTTCCGTTCAGTTCAGAATTTTTAAAGATTTATTATTCTCCCATACTTTTCTTAGTGGACATCATGCAAGGCCTCAATCAGCCATAATACATACACACAGAGAGAAAGAGAGAGAGAGAGAAAGCATGTACTGACGTAAGGCCAAAAATGTTGCGTTTTACTAAAAATTGTTCGTGATCAAATTCATTAAGATGGAGAGCTCAATACACAGAAAAGCCCCTTTACAAAACTATTTTATACATTTCCCAGCCAATAAATTAATTGTATTACTCACACACAACAACTTTGAGATTACATCATCATCCTGCAAAAATAACAACAACAACAAATTTCTGCTGAAACTGGATGAGAACAAATCCAAGTTGAAATTGGCAAATTTGCACTAATCAAATTCTACAAGGAATTGTAGATTAAAAATAAAATTAGGATTAAATCAGGGATTATAGCAATTTGTAATCAGTCGACTTCATTTCAGAATAAAATTTGTTAATTCTTATGGACACACAAAATTTTCAGTACAAGTAGTTTTTAATTCGACATTTTTTTTTCAGTTTAACCTTCAATGAATTACAACCTGATGCCATATTTATATGTTTATGCATTGATGTATGTTGACTTTGACCTGCCCACGTTACTCATAAGTATTTACTAATAAATGTTTTTCATGAGGAAATAAACGTCAACAAGAACTTGTATTCTACACAAGTCATTCACAGAGGAGAGTGGCAATCACCTGGAAAATTACATTGTATTTCAGATTGAATACGATTCCAAAAATAGCATATTATGATCAATGTTGTTGTTGTCAGTTACATATGATGCTGAAACTGACGAAAACAATTTTATAAAAAATTGTATTGGAATCTGAGACTAGAAAATTCTCATCCACTTGAATGTTCGAGAATGTGTGACGAAGGAAAATGGCGAGGACATGACAATAACCAAGTCATAAATTACTATGTCTGCCTGTATTTTTCACCACATGTTCAAAAAATTAGATTACATTTCCCCTTACTCTGTATGTGTGTGTCTTAGAGTCTGGAATACGAGTATTTCGTACTGAGTATCACACAACGATTAGATTAAATACAGACATGAATGGGAAAGTAAGTTTGTTGTTGTATACCTAATATATATTCTGACTGATCCATTCTAGACTGATTGGGGGAAATGATGTTCACAATAATATTTCCTCGAAAATATTCGTATCAGCCTTAAATGTATTGACTTGTAGAGTTTTAAAAATGTAATTGCCAAAACATTGTGTTTTGTTTACTTTGAAGAGGTTGAATGAAAAGTAAATACAGTGTGAAATAATATTTTCCTTACTCAAAGTGTGAGGACCCATTTAAGAGGGAGAACGACTTTGCTGACGTGAGTAAACCAAAGTCAGGGGGAAGGAGAGATAAGGATTTATTATACTACAGAGATCAGTGTAAGAGATGGGAAATAGTAAGAAGGGAAATCGTGATCCTTTTCTCCTGAGGGGGGGAAGGGACTCAAGGGAGCCTCAATGGGAAACTCTGAGTTATCTCCAATGAGAGACGCAGAATACCCAAACCTAGCGAGTCCGGCATGGGATGTAATGTTGTACAAGTTTCTTCATTTCTCTTGTATAGTTTTTTGTTTTCAATGAAAAATTTTTCCCATCCACCAACACCACTGTAAACTATGGTTCCTCTTTTGGAGGGTCAATTTTTTTAATGTTGGATTTTTTATTTAATTGACCTAATAATACAAGTCACTGAGTTTAAACTAACCATGCCCGACAAACGGATTTGTCTCATTCGATCCTGCAGAAAAAATCGGCTTGTGGATCCAAAATTATCCATGTTTTCCCTGCCAAAAGATTTGGAAAGGTAAAATTTATATAAAAACTATACAAAAAATATTTTTGAATGGTCATTGTGCTGTGTCAGTACCAATTTATTGTGTCAGTACCAGCCAATGACCATCCTGTCTGCATAGTGTGTATGGAGCAATCATTCATTTATTTATTTTCTTTCCTGAAGAAGAACAAAATGGATGGAAATCCTTCAAATTGATCAAGAGAACGTATTACAAAATTCTGTTGTTTGTGCAAGTCACTTTGATCGAGATGCATTTACAAATGAGAAACAATTAAAGCTGAAAAAGACTGCACTTCCTTGTCATCCTAATGAAAAAGTAGAGAGAAAACAACTTAATGTTCCATCATTGTGTTATCGTCCCATTGCACCAAAGGTTTTTATATATAAATTTAATTTTTTAAAAAAACATTCCTTGA
>WJFB01002763.1:0-16831 GCA_009870185.1 Pygmarrhopalites habei
GACATGTTGAGCATACTAGATCCGTAATTTGACATTTCATAGTTTTTGAAACCTGTGTACATATCTAAATTTGTTTTTTTATTAGAAATACAAAGTGTCCTTTGACGACGATGACGACGGTGATAATGATGAGACTAAAGGGATTCGATTCGACAAATTAAGTTATAGTAGACCAAGAGTCGTTCACCAACAATCGGTAAGCGTCCTCTTACATTACTTTTCAATGAATAATCAACATAGACAATTCAGTGAAATACATGTCTATAACAAGTTACTATTATTATTCAATTTAGTTGCTCCCCACAAATCATCCTGGTTGTCAGGTTTGCGGAAATCGGAATAGTTGTCATTTTTCTGAAACGTACAAGTTGTGTGGTACATGTGTAGTCGTGAGAAACCAAAGTAATACCGAAGCTGAGATTACTTGTAAATGTAATCCACAACTCCTGGACATGGATCTGGGTGTATTGAGACAGATAGGAAATATTGAGGTTCGAAAATGTCGTCTCTCAATTATGAAGAAACTACTGCCAAATTATCATAATTATAGTAATTTGGTAAGTTCTGATGTTATGACGTCCACCCAAGATGGAGGAACAGCGAGATTCGTGGATTTGTCACAGGTCACAGCAGAATGGGTAATTAGTACACACACTATCATGTTCAGTATTTTACTAAATACATACATATATAGATGTACAAGTAAACTAAAATTCACACATTAATATTTTTCAGTTTAACAATCGACGTGGTCAAGACACCGCTGCCATTCTAGTAAGAGCAATGAATTTTGCTGTGACAGACCGACGAGAGATTGTCAATTTGATGTTTAGAGTGGACATGAGTGACCCAAGATGTGAAAAAGTCTTTGGTTTGGATCAGCTATTGACTTTTGAAAAATCATGAAAAAGTTCCGATACAAGGGAGAAACTACTCCCCGACCTTACATTGTCGATGTTGATCAGGACCTTGTTGACTGGAGCCCATCAAATTTTGAGACAGCCCGAATAATATTCTACTGTACAAAGGTAATAAAATATGCTAGAAAATATCAGTCATAGTGTCTGTTTTGTGTACAATCCTATGAATCAAATCATTTTTTTAGTAATTTCTTGACTATTTCAAAATTACAGCTAGTCGAATTCCTTGTCAACCCTCTCTTGAACTCTGACCCCAGACAAACAAACTAAGGAGGCAAAAGTTTACAATGTTAATCTGCGAATGGAGCCCTATTTTTCACAAGAGTATTTTGAATTGGCTCTTACAAAGAGAGGAGTCAATAATTTTACTTGGTTCACTCTGAATCCTCCTCGCCCTCCTCCAACTCGTCAATTAACAAAAGATTTTGTTGCTACAACCAAGAAAGATTACATTGGAAACATTTATGGAACATTTTTTTCGAGTGGAAAGGTAAGTATCAAATAAGTAGTCTCTCTCTTTGTTTTTGGAATTTGCAAGTACTTATGACACGTCTTTTTTTGTACAGGTTGGTGTTGGAAAAGAATAGTCTCAATCCAAGGTACCATTCTGACTGTGTGTGTCATTTGTCAATACATTCAACAAAATAAAAAAGAAGCCGGAGACGATAGTTCAAAGATTGACCCGTACTTCAAAGTTGTACTGTATATGATTGAGAGACCTCCAATTGATGAGGAAGACAAGGTTGACTCTAAAGATAATGAAGAGACTAGAAAGAAGAAAGACAAGAAACGACAGGAGAAATTGAAGAGAGTATTAGTCATTCATGAGGCCATGGTTGGAATTTTGCTCAAATTCGCCGAATTGAAGAGACTCTCTCTCCAAGATGTTGTTTTCCCCTTTAAGCCACAAAAGATAGCCAACAACAAAACTTGGCCAGGTTATAATATTGATTCTCTTCCCAATTCTGAAATTCAATTCATCATGAGTCAAATAGAAGCTCATAATATGGATCGTACTCAACTGGAGACATTCAAAAAGATGTCTCGTCATCTCTTCAATCGAGATTTCCGAATGGAATATGAGTGGACTCGAGATCGTCTTTACCATCCTTTCACAGTTGAACAAGAGGAAGAAATGGAACTACAATAATAAAGTTTTTGTTTTTATCAAAAATGGTAGTGGATAGTACTATACATTTTGTTATCTTGAAATATCTGCTTGTCATTTCAATTAATTGTTACGGCATTGTGTACTTCTTTTTGTGCACAAATAAACGGGCTAATAAACAAATAATACAATAATTTCGAATCTTAGATTATAATAATATAAGATAGACAATAAATATAAGATGTCTTAAATAATCTAAGTTTCGAATCAACAAGATAATGGCATGTACATAGTAGCATGCAGTTAGGAACACTAAGGAGGTTTCCCCTTAAATAAGTAGAAATCTCCGCATGGAAAAGTGGAGAATTCTGTACTGCGGCATCGTTGTCGCGTTTGAACTATCATTTAAGTAGGACAAAATATGCAAAATATTTAAAATATTTGACAATTTATTCAATATAGACTGAGAATATAATTTCTCTCCTCCAGACCATATGCATT
Source organism: Pygmarrhopalites habei (assembly GCA_009870185.1). Classification (NCBI taxonomy): domain Eukaryota; kingdom Metazoa; phylum Arthropoda; class Collembola; order Symphypleona; family Arrhopalitidae; genus Pygmarrhopalites; species Pygmarrhopalites habei. The sequence goes on from WJFB01002763.1 coordinate 2,530, forward strand.
GAGAGCTTGGACTGCACGTTCAAGTTCTTCACCACTTGAGAATTGTACAACAATTCTCCCACACGATCGATGGTTTCTACGTTCGGAATAATTATTAATTTTAGTGTTGCAGATGGCACACATAGAAATGGAGTAGTCCCATTTGTGTCCTCGTCCAACAGGATAAATTTCCCTAGGGATAATCCTCAAGCTGCCGGAAATGAACTCTGGCCCTGGAGGAGGTGGAGGAGGAGGAGGGGGTGGGTCATCCAGTGGACGACGTTGATTTGGGGGGATTCGATTCCAAATACCGGGTAGGTCCCAATGTTGGACTCTGTCTTGAACATCCTCCACTTCCTCTCCTCTTTCTTCATCTCGGACAATTCTTCTCGTCCTTCTTTTGATTATAAACGTTGTTTTTCTCTTGTACAAATATTAATATGAAATAAATAACTACATGTAATACATATATACTGTAATTATCTACTTACCGAATCATAATGAAACTTTTTAATTTGGAAGTAATAAAATAATTAGCAGCTGCGAAGTCGTCTACAGTTGAAATGAGGACCAAGGGCGAGTGCAGAAAAACAGCTATATCTATACAGGGCCTTGATGACAATTGTTATTTGGAAGAAAAATTAAATGTGGCAAAAACTTCAATAGGAAACAAGAAGCACTGAAAAACTCGCTTCACCGCTGAGACATTGGGCGGTAAAGTGACTCCTCCTCAGTGCTCAACTTCATACGAACATTATTTTTAATACGACCAAATTGACGATGTGTGGAGCAGAACCACCCGGGCAACTTCTTTGCCTTTTCTTTGCTTAATCCTGGAAACCCTAAACAGCCCACATGTGCCTGCAAAAAGACTCAGAGACATTAAACAATGAATTGATGTACCTATATTTTTTGACATAAAAACTCAAACGTACCCCTTTCTCACAACCCTTTCCATCACCTTCACAGTACACCCAGTTAGATTCGTAATTTTGCAAGTCTTTTGTGATTAGCATTTTATTACAAATATCACAAAGACCAGGATTCTGAGTATCCAAAGACCGTTTGACTGGGGACAGCCTTGCTACCTACGAAAAAGCCATGATTTCAACGTACCAACGATACCCTTAGAATGTAATGAAATTATAATTGAACTCACTTGTCTTTCTTCTGTGGGATTAATTCGATTAGCCACTTCGTCTGCCAAATTTGGGATCAGTTCCAAAATAGTTGCTTTGACTACAAACTTCAAAGACTCCTCTTGAGGTTGATCTTCCGGCTGGGACCCGGCTTCAAACACGAGGTTTGTTTTGGTTACTTGTTCAAATGTTGCCTTCATGTATCCTTCACACCTTGGTAGCTTTAAAAATTCGTTGAACTGAAACAATTCAATAACTTATGGAGCATAAAGTTTAATATGACACTGCATACTTTAGTTACTTTGAATGGTCTTACCTTACCTTTCCCACTAGTGTGCTACCTCTGTGATTCGCCATTTCATTTATCTTTTTCCCTGTCAGTTGCTTCTCCTTCTTTTCAGTTACCTCAATTTCATCCATCCTTAGACAATCATAATAATAATTAACAATGTTGTACTTAGTTGTCAGTCTAATCAAAGTGTTAACTATACATTCATTTGTGTTCAAAAAGGAGCTAACTGTTTAGTCTTCGAGGATGGTCCAAGTGGTCGTCCGTTTTTTTGTTTTTTTGGTGGATTTTTATCTCTTGTGGTTGAACACCCGAACACGGACTGCAGCTCACTAAAATATTAAATTTTTTTTTGACTCCAACGTATAAATAATAAATCTCCCATAATCTTTGTCAACAAATTTTACCTTGTATTAATTGTTGATGATTCCTCTTCACTTTTCGAGTCATCCTCCAAGTTCATGATAAATGAAATTATTCACAGCACAGACGGTTTGAAGATTTTTCAATTTTTTCGTTTCTGTATTCAAAGGCTCCGACTCAATCAATGAAACTGGCAGAGTTTCAATGATTTCTCTTTAACGACGGTTTGTGTAAAATGTCGTCAAAATTAACTAAAGCACCCAGACTGGACAGTGGACATGGACCTGTGTCTCGGGAAGTAATTGGTGAGCAGATCAAAAGTTGAATCATAGCTTCAACAAAACAAAAAATATTAATTTTAAGTTTTCATTTGATACTATTTTACAGAGATTGGTCAACGAATTCTTTATGCGTGTTTCAACTTGTTTGAGGTTAATTAATTTGCTGAGTGCATAGGCAAATACTCAAAACCCCAATTTGAAGCACTCATAATACAGTCAAAATGTGATGACATCAAAAAAAATTTGGTGAATGTCCTCCGTATGATGTGGCTTGGGAAAACGGGACAACCACATACAAATCTTTTGTGACTGGAATTCTCGATTATAGGTTGGAATACAAATTAATTAAATTTTATGATAATTAACATTATCTTCATTTATTTGTTCCGAACAGGAAGAATACTACAGAGAAAACTTTGACATGTCAGCGGTTGTTAAGTCAGCTGAAATAATTTGTAGTGTCCTAAATGAAAGATTTGTTAGTCTACATTGATTAGAGTCTCGTATTATATTCCTTCACCGGCTCGAAAGCGACAGTCAACCTTGTCAGTCGTTCTTTTCCATGTGGAAGTTATTCAAAACTACAAAATACAATAACTGAACTGGGAAAACAGGAGCCATCTTTACCAAATACTGATGTTGTTGTCTCCTTCGATAACCAGCAAATAATTAGACAAGGGTACCGAATAAAGGTAGGAGGAACAAAAATATCATCTGTTGTAACATCCATTTCAGCTTTTGAGTGCGAATCCAATCTTCAAACTTCGACCACAATCATTTATACCAATTTGTACAAGTCAATACCAGTACGCCAGACAGAACAACTTTTCCGAAAATTTACTCACTTTTCGGATGCAAGCAACAACTTAGTTGAAGAGTTTCGATTAAATTGGGTGGAATCGAGAATCAAAGTTTTGTTAGAAGAACAAAAATTTGACAGTCCAAGTTTACAAAATGAACAAGTTCAAAAATTAATTCTGGGAGATGAATATGAAACAGGAACAGAATATTCAAGGGTTCCGGACCAAAAACTACAATGCCGAGTAACTGATATGAAGAGTATCCTAGTTAATCCAAATTCAAAGATAACAGTGACCCTTGTATTCGATGAAATTGTGAGGCTTGTGCAGAAACACAAGCCTCACAAACAAAAAAACAAACAAAAATTGGATTGTGATTTGTTGCGACGGCTTACCTTACAGTATATGTGACAAATTGATTCAAGACACAATGGAATGCTCTCATCGTCATGTCGCTGTTAATTTCGCTGATACTGAAAGCCATGTGCGCAGCGATGACAGCCCTACATTTCAAAGAAAATATGAGAAGCCGATACTACGATCTGGTAATTTTATATAAATTGTTTAACTTAAAACAATATGCAGAATTTCAATCATGATTGAAAGGATTTGTTTATTGCAGGTACTGGTCATATTGAGCTCAATTTAGTAGGTCTATACTGAAAGTGTACTTTTCTGTATTTTTTTGAATGTTGTTGAAATTATGGGATACACGACTGACAGAGCAAAAGAATATATCAAAAAGGGAATTGATCATCACAAGTCGATTCAATTATTAAAAGTTCGTATTATCGTTTTTTTCAATTCCGTTCATCCCTTACGTACTAAATTTTTCACTTTTTTTTACTTTTCTAAGAATCGGTTTTTTGTATGTTAAGATTGTTTTACTCGCCCTTACTGATGAGTTGGTTTTCCTCTACGTGTCGAGATATCAACAATTGAATGTCGCAACCAGTGTTGAAGGATTTTACTTGTGGAGAATTGAACAATCCAATGAATATACTGTGGCAGCAGATTTTATTCTTGGTTTCCTTCTTCCTTTGTTTCTGTACCGTGCCGCCATTCGACAAGGAAATGATACAGTGGCAACTGCAGCTCTTCATAAATGTTCCTCCATCATGTTTGGTTTCAATCACCCTCGATATCAAAAAATATTGGCAAACGACACTGTTCACTTTCTTATTGACGGGTCCAGAAGGAAAATTAATTAGGAGAAACTCAGCCTTTGTCGGTCCGAATGCACTTTGCCAGGGGTGGGTCATCTTACCAACTGATATCCAATGGATTAAATCAAGCTGTTTGTTGTCTTTTTTTGAGATGGTATTCTGGCTTTTGCTTTTAAACTGATTTGAGATTAATGCAAACACTGGGTGTAATTCACTTGCAATGTTTTTATTACAGGTCAAACAAGGAGTCCTCACTCGGTGTCAATTAAACATGCCTCAAGAGGAGAAGCACAATATCAAACTTGGGAAAGAATACCTGGCGGTTCGTCAGCACTTTCGAAAAGTATTGTCCACAACTGATACGACGAATTCCTACCTTCAGACATTAAAATCTTTGATAGCATCATTTGTTAATTGTGTAGTCCAATGTAAAAATAATCAAGAAAAGTACTTCGAACATTATATTAATGGAGAATGCACCTTCTTGAACCTTGTCGATATTTATGGTCATGATCAACTAAATGATGAGGAATTTAAAAAGGTTTTGGTATCAAAATGTAAATTATTGGGTAGTCAGGGATAGAATTTTTATAGATCTTTGATTCAGTCAGCCACTTCACGAGAAGAACTGAACTCCATTCTTGAGGATGTAGAAATTGATTTAAATGGTGAAGAGTAATCCCGAGTGAAGTTCACCAATAAATCGTTCATATTTAAATATTTACCTTTGTTTAAAATATTTGGCATATTTTTCATATTTTAAATATTTTTCATATTTTAAATGTTTTGCATATTTAAAATATTTCGTTGTTTACTGAATATCTTGTAGTATTTTGCATATTTTCGTGTTTTGAATATGAGATTGTGGTGGACAGACGTGGGAACAGGCCACGCAGATATTATATACGACAGATTGTTTTTACTTTTCCATGCGGAGATTTTTACTTATAAATAAGTAGTTTTCTACTTATTCATAAGTAGATTCCTCAGTAAATAAGTGGAAAAGAATCTACTTATTTAAGGGGAAACCTCCTTAGTGTTCCTAACTGTCATGGCAAGTGAACTTATAATTTTGCATTTGCATTTTTGTACAGGGCACATAACAAAATAAAGAGTTCACTTGCCATGCATAATGGACAAAACTTCACAACCTTACCTTTAATAATATAACTTATATAAGACTGAGGTAAATTCTTCTTCGTTTTTATTCGTTTCATCTTTTTTGACAAATTTTCCGGAACACTGAGGTAAATTCTTCTTCCGTTTTATTGGTCTCCTCTTTTTTGACAAATTTCTTGCTGTCCATCACTCTTTTCAATTCTGACTTCTGCCCCAATAAATCTTTCCCACTAGTACAGTAAAAATGAAATGGATAAGTAAATGGATGTGTTAATTACTCAAAGAAAATATCGCTCAACACATGTGTCAAAACACAGTATCGCAAGTAATGTAGGACAATTAATCAGCTAATCACCTCAGTATTAAAATGATTTTAACCAGATTGGAAATATTGAAATGTAGGTCTTACATTTTTTGATTAAATATCAATTCTCGTATTAATTCCTTCCGCTCAGAATTGTCCTTAATGGGATTGGTTAATTTTTTCGGTGCTATTAATTCCCCATCATTAGAATTCTCCATTGTTTTTAAATATATTTTCAAAGACACACTTTATTTGAATGAAAGGTTCACTTGTCTGTAAGTATTTGTGTGTGAAAAATACTTGTATTTTTTTGATTATACAAAATATAAATTAGACTGATGCCTAATAATGTAAGGTATAATAAAAAAGAGTTCCACCCACTTGTTCACTCGATCGTGTCTTTTGTGTGCAAAGTTTGTTGTTGTTGTTGATGTCGTCAAGTCTCTTTTAAACTTTACTTTCATACAGAATTTTCAGTCAGTGAGTCTCTGTACTCAAGTAAGTATCCTATGCTGTGAATGTGTTTACATTTGCCTTTCTTTTATTCTAATCTCTATTGTCACAAAGTCTTATGTACTTACAAAGTACATTAGACAGTGTCACGGTGGGCAGAGTTTCCTTTCTTCTCTGCTATTTTATCTTGCCATTTCCCCAAAAATATGAAAAAACCAAGCCTCCCCTACTCTCTATGTAACTATGTAAGTAACATATGTACAAAACAGGATGAAAGGAAATGTGTGTGTGAGAGAGAGAGAGTTGTCTTCATTCAAAATAAATATTTGGCAAAATTTTATTTGTCTGAGTCTGGTTTCATAGCTGGTATCCACTAAGCCCATTTTTTATCTGTCCTCCCCAGGATTTCAGTCGAGACCCTGAGAATCCAAACAAAATTGCAGATATATAATCATTAAATTTTATTTAATTGCATTCAACGAGTTTGCGCCTTGGTCCCTCTCATCATCTCGATCAAGCCACGCTCCGATCTTCTACTTTTCGACTTTGAAGACAGACACAGACCAAAGACTGGTTCACCCCGAATCAAAGAGACACGTCAAAGGTCATGTAGATATTTGGAGACATCAAAAGGATGATGAAATATGACCCGACAACAACTAATGCTCTGTGCATCTAGCAGAGACTATTTATTTATTTATTTATTTAAGTATGGAATGGGGAAAGTGAGATTTCTCTTCCTTTCTGGGAACTTCATTTGAGGGACAAGGAAGAGCTTCAAACTAATTTCCATTGTCATCATCAGGGATTTAAGGGAGTCCTTGGGATAGGAGGACGACCCTTTACATTGATCCTTTATCTAGGGTATGTGTGTGTAGTCCCCTTAGCTTGTACTCTTTGGAAAATAATGGTCGTCTAAGGGTGTATGCCTTCATAACATCTCTCTCTGCTCTCTCTTGGTCCTTGATTTATTTCATAGGATTTTTTCTTACTTTTTTCTGAAATCCCAAAGTGGGCTTTGAAGATATTAACCTCCACACACACACACTGCAGTGTGCGTGTTCTCATGTCCCTGAAGGCAATAAGAGAGAATTTCTAAGGGTTTGTGTCCGAACACGAAGCGTGTCTTTAGTGTAACTTCTCGACTCACTCTGATACTTTGCTATCATTATTATTTTTTAAATTACAGAAATGTTTTTTATAAAATAGTACATTAGGATAGTAGTAGGGTGTAGGGAGTGGAAGCCTTCAACTTGAAGGAGATCATCAAATGTTTGGGAGCAGGGACAGCAATTCAGTTGGAACATGGAGTCACGAAGCAATACATTTTCGAAAATCTCCAAACCTGCTTCTCTTCTTGATCAAGCTAGTTTATTTGTGGGGAAACACATGTCATTTCAACTACTTGAAGAAACATACAATAACCGAATTCCTGTGAGTAATATACCGTTCCATCGTTCTTATGTATGACGGTCTGTTAACTTGAATCTTATCTTCTTTTTTGCATGTCCCAATGACACAAATGGACACTTTAGGACCCCGTCCAGAAGAAATTAATTCTCTATTCATTTCCTAGAAGTGAAGAGGACATTTATATGTACTCGAGGTACGAGCCACGAGCCAGCTCATTTCTTAAGTTTGATGGCGATGACACATTAATTTTTTGAGTCGTTCACTTGTCAGAATGTCTCGACGAAGGATCACAATATTAATACTTTAATCTGTTTTTAGCTTCACAAATTCGAATGATTCCAGTAGTAGTCAGTCTTTGTTGCCTTTCCACAAGGGAATTAGCATTGTTGAACATGGAGGACTTGTTGACAATGTGAGTCAACTTTTGAGAATTTTTCCTCTCTCCATGGATCTATTTGATCTTGAATTACCTAATCTGCTCATTTTGTACTTCAATTGATCTAAAATATGACATCTTTTGATTTGACAGGTATTACAAATTGGTAAGTTGATTGTGTTTCTTGTTTTCATTCACACTGTAATAAAGGACAAATTGTATGGCTTACTTACTACTTGTGTATTACGTCAATTCATTTCTTATGTATTTATGTAAACTTTGATCATGTGAATGATAGGGTTTCATTTATCTGGAACTGTGGAGAGTCTTCCAAACAGTGACATTAACATTAAAGACTGTGGTAGCTCCACCGGTAATAGTAATAATAATGCAAGTAATACCAAGTACCGGGTCTCTCTCTCCTTTGATCGGTAAGTTTCAAATATTTGATATTGAATGTTATATTAAACTCTTGCCATTCATAATGATAATTGAATCATATTTGATCTCAGATGCAAAATTACATCATGTTCTTGCACCTGCTCCTCTGGTCCCGGTTAGTAATGAAATGTTTCTTAAATATGACAGATAAACTACGTGTGGATCATTGATTTATTAACAATTTGAATCGTATCGTCACATTGTTTAATTTCACATCTGCGATAATATCAATGTACAAATACATACATCAATGTACAACAAATTTACCGTCAAATCTCATCAATTTCAGGTACAAGCAACTATTGTGGATTTTGGTGTGAACATATTGTAGCTCTTAGTATCTACCGGTAAGAATAAAGCTCAATAATTACGATGAATTTTGTTCATGTACACTGTTACGTACGATAAACTATAAAAAATGTACTATGATTATCCACATGCAGTATTCGGTTTGCTTCAAATGTCAAACTCCGCGTACCCATCAGCGACCAGTTGTTGCAGCTGAATCGAGATCAACTCCAGAAACTTGTTCAATATATTATTTCGGATCATACCGATGTACTACCTACAGCACAAAACTTGACTGACGAAATACTCAATAGTAACTCTGAGATAAATACACTTCAAGGTATGTCACAAAGAACTCTTCACATCACGCTTCACATTTATTTTCTGGATTTGATATTAATTGATATACTAAAATTAGGAGCACCAGACCCAACAGCTGGTCCATCATACAGCGATCGTCACAGCTGGTATGTTAATAAACCTACGCCTTTATTATGGTACAAGTAATGCATAATTAGTAATAATAGTAGTTGGACACTTTTGTCAAAAAATTTTTAACACAAATCTCAATTTTTTAGGGCTTTCGACCATGAAATGGTATGATCTTCTCTCTTGAAAGATATTAAAAGAATATACGGATGACCGTTTTGCGTCCTTTTAATTTAACTACAAATATTTAAACAAAATTACTAATTGAAATCCTTTGTAAATAGGTGAAAGAACAAGTGAGAAATTATCTATCACAAGGCCTCTACTACAACGCGAACAAACAGTTATTAAATCTCTTCAATAAGGTTTGTCTCTTCTCTTGTCGTCTTTTAATCACTGTATGTAGAGAGGAAGAAATGTGTATGCGTAAAAATATTTTTCACTGCTATTGGTTTAAAGCAAATCTCAATTCAATGATGCTAATTATTAATTCCTGATGCATGACTATGCCTGGAGCATTTTCAACATTGATGCTTTTTACTTGAAAGGTCCGAGAGATGCTGAAGACACGCGACACAAACGCCCCTCGGTTGTTAAACGTAAGTATACTTCATCGGGTCCGAATATATAACACCCACCCATCCCATCGTCTCAACTCTTTTAGCCCTAAATTTTATAATTATGGTCATTTGGACTATCCATTCGCAGCCATGATCATGGAGATGTAGGATTTTATGCATAAGATTCATCAAAATTAAAATGTTGCTTGATAACTGGGCCATAACTTTTTTATGTTTGATATGTCAAATTGTTCCTAAGACAGTGCTGGAACTTTTTCACAAAAGTTTGGGCTACGGGGCCGACTCAAACAATTTTAATTTAAGTGATAAGTTATATATTCGGAAGCAAACTGGTGTAGAATAGTCTACTACATAGTTATATATTCGGACGACCCGTTCGTATAATATAATTAAACTTTAGGTAAGACGTGTGTTTAATTTTTTAATTATGAGCCATAATGGAAATCCTCAAGAGAGAAAGAAACAGAGAGAAAAGTTGTGTGTGTGTTAAGGTTTACAAACATTTTTATGAGGATTTTTCATATATGTAATAATATTCTTTTGAATAATTTCATCCAAGGAAGAATATGTAGATCAATGTCATATTATTGGATTTTGAATGTTGGTCACAGGAAACGTTAGAATAAAGAGTACTGAATACCATGGAAAATTTTGTAAAACAGGGTATACTCGAGCGCTGAGTTGGTGGTGTATTGAATTGATGGTACAATTTATAGATTCTCTCTATTCTATCAAGACGAAAGGAGATTTATGATGATTGATGACATTAAAAAAGAGTCAGAGTAGACAAAAAGAGAGAACACTTACATACATATTTACCCATACAATTACTATTATTGTAGGTTAAAGTATAATGCCCATCTATTATGTACTAATTTGTGTGTTTTTGTATTCATTCACCTATTAGCTAATTACCTATGAATTCATCAACGATCCACGCCTGGTAACTTCAGAGAACAATCCTATGAATTGCACTTTAAGTAACGAATGTACATATTCAATGTAACATGTATTTTTTCAGATTCAGTCAAAGTCAACGTCAACGCCATTATCTGACAAGGTATTGTTTAGCACATTATGGATATAAATTAGATTGAAAATAGCAAATGCATCTTTTAATCAATCTTTTTCCCCCAATCAAAAAAATTACAGCACCGACTGCTCTGGGACCAACTGACAAATTTATGGGTCTGTATTACGATGAATCCATGTATGACTGAATCGGACCGAAAGTGAGACAACATAATATTAATAGTTTATTACAACACGCAGTATGTGAAAGGACAACAAGTTAACATAATTTGTAAAATTTATTTTATCTCTCCTTAGTCAAGTGAAGAAACTACTGCTCAAATACTCAAATCACGCAAATTGTCCCACCGAGGATTTAGGTACGTACGTTTTTCCTTCTTCAAAATAGTTGCATTTAATAATCTTGAAAGATGTATTACTAAAAGTTTGACATTGTATTACCTGGTCTTTGTAGGTCAAGAAGAGTATGAGACTACCTCGTCGAATGACGGTGGAAATTCCTCGGCGAAGAGAAGAAGAAAGTACAAGCTCAAAAGTGTATTCCATCGGGCCTTAGGTAAGCTTTAGTCACGTAGCTAGCTTTTGGTTTATACTGTTCCTGGAGCTTCCATTGGTTTCAGAGTATAATGTGTACATATTTTACTTAGAGTGCCTGGATACAGTTTGGGAATTTGGAAAACGAGATAGGATTACGACTAAAGGTATGATTTTAGTGATGTCAAAATTTTCTCCTTGGTTGAGTGTTAACATTACTAAGATTACTCGTTTTGTGTCCACCCAGATATTCCTATGGAGTGCGCTCGTGTTGACGCACTTGCATCTCATGGTTTCAAAGCGGAGGCTATTGAGGTAATAAGATGACGAATTTACAAATGAAGTTATTTTCACTTTTTTGAGTCCATCATCCCAAGTCAGGACATGAAAATTCATTTTCGGTTAACATTCCAGGTTGCCCTCTCCGTTCTTTCACACATGAAGCAGTTTATTACGTCATCAACCCAATTGAACAAGGTTTGATCCTCAAACTGACTCAGTCTTTATAACTTTTTCTTTCATTAGTAAATGTAATGAACACTGTAATAAGCAATTGCTTGTTTAATAGGAAAAGTTTAATAATCATGAACTCAACATGAATTATGGACTTCTTGGTCATCCATTAGGTAAGAATTTGAAGATCTCTGTCCATTAGGGAACAGGGTGACTTTTCCTCCATGTATCTTCCCAAACTATTTCTAGTGAAATAATGTTGTCAATGTTTCAGACTGTCACACTCCGGTTTACAACACATTGATAAATTCCGACAATACTTTGGTAAGATTGCGTTCACTTGGAACTAATACTTGTGGGACACCCTCACAAAAAGGATTACTATTATTTTTCCTTCACATTATACTGGTCATACATAATTATTCACTGAACTAGCATTTAACCACTTACTTTATTTTATTCCCACGTCAATCCTTGCGCAACATGAAGCAAGCCTACGAATTTACATTACTCGCTTTAGGTAATTCAAGTAGTAAATTCCTGGTTTTTATTCTTTTTTATTTAATACAAAAGGAAAAGCGTATTACATCATTCATGTTCTGGTTTCATTAGGCGAATCCAGGTTAATGCCTGTTGGTTTATATGCTCAAGAAAAAGCCACCAGGATTGAAGAGTCCATCATTAACCGAGTAAATACTACTTACCTATAGTTTGTTCATCACAAATATTGTCTTTGCCTTGTGATTCAATAAAGAAACTATTGTATATTCATTTTTTGACAGGTTGGAGAAATGCAACTAACCGAAGAGATTAAGTTAAAACTTGTCGAAATTTGTAATCTACTTCTCAATTCCAATTCCGGCCTTGGGTGAGTTTAGATTTGAAGAATTATGTTCAAAGAAAAGAAATACTTTACTTATTTTATTATTAAATTTTCCAGCGCTTATGTTCATCCTGGGATTTGGCCTATGCACACATTTGCCAAATACGTTTTTATGACCTTACAATCCATTGATCCTGAATTGGGTTTTAGGGGTTAGTATGACCTTAATTTCAATTGTTGTATTTATGCAGAGTTTATATTTATTGCCCATATCCATTTTACTTAATTATTAGTGGGGCTACGAGCCATGAGACTAAGTTTTCTGGATGAAGTGGATGGAGTTCATCATCAGGACAAACGACGGAGTGAAGCTTTGCCTCGTCATCACCAATGGAATTTTTTGTCATCCAGGGTTCCGAGGTGGTACATTTTAGGTAAACAACACATTGTACTTTGTATACGCTTTGCTAATGAAGCATAGCGTATCTCTAATTTTTTGTTAAATAATTCTATTTGTCACTTTTGTGAATCACAGGACATGTTGAGGTTCAACAATGTAATTTGGCTAGCACAATGCTCAACACCTACAAATATGATAATGCGAAACTAGAGAAAATTATGGAGTGCTGTAGTCTTCATGTCCATAGTTCTTCACATTTGTTTCGACTTGCTCAGGATTGCCTTCGGATTGGTGGGGAGGGCGGAACATCTTCCGCAGCACCCTGCTTAACTGGTATGTGTTACAGTTGCAATTTAATTGTGATTTTTGGAATCATTGGAAAGATAATAAAATTTTTTATGATTTTTCTATGCGTGTATTAATACAGGCTGTTCCAACAATTGGGGAGCAAGTAGTAGTAGCAGTAGTAGTAGCTACTGGGGAGCTGGTTGTAACTCAGGCTATGTGAGCAATGTCTGGAAGAGCAATGGAAATTCTGGATTAATCAGGTATTTTTTCATGTGAATGAAAAAAAAGCGATCCAAGTATAATCACATTCTTGTCTCCTTTACAGTGTTGGGTTCAAATTAGGATTGCAAGTATTGAGGCAGACTTTGAAGAGGTACACATCTTTTAAAATGATTTTTTACCATATTTGTGTAGTATCATTTTCGCGTGTGTAACATTTTTAGTACAAACATTTTTTAAATGAATACAGTGTTCATCGCCGTCGGTACGAAATGGTCCGCTGGGTCGTCAATTGTGCCTCTGAGTAAATTTTAATTTTATGCAATCTTATTTGGTCCTAACTTTGCTCATAATTTGGTCTTAGCTTGCTATTTGCAATTACTTTGACCCGAGTTTTCTCCAAAACCTCCTCTTATATTTCATATTCTTTTCTATCTTACTTTGTTGGATCTTTCTGTACTCAAAATTACACTTTGCACTTGACGATGTGCACAACTAATTTTAAATACATAATGCACAACATAACAATATACATATATATATGTTTCCTATTTGTATATAGAAATAGGAAAAAAATCTCTGGTACTGGTTACCTGCAAAATTGCTCCCAAAGTCACTCTCGTTGGCTACGTTTTAAATGACAAAAGAGTAAATGCTATTTAGTCCATGATAAAATTTTGGGTAGGACAGTACACTAGGAATATTTAAAAGAGAGTACAACGTGACAGGGCATGCTTCATCAGGGGCGTCAGTGTTTTCTTACACGCGCCACCGCTGCGGTCCTGCATGAAGCATTTTACTCTCTTTTTAAATATTCCCAGTGTATTTTGACATACCCGAAATCCTTGGTGCAGGCGGGAATTGTTTTTTTCAAACCTGACGTAGTGTTGACGAAATTGTCAGAAAAGATTTAGAGTTGTTCATTTAGTTTGTGCAACAAAATATGTAATAATTTCATAAGTAAGTTATAAGTACATAAGAAATGGAGTTTGTAAATAAGAGAGTGTCAATATTCACCGGAAATGGAAATTTGTTTGAGGGATTTGTAACGGACGCCGATGCTTCCCGTGTACATTTGTCAGAGGGTGAGTTTTTTCTTATAATCATAAAATCTGATGTTCGCTATTTTAAT
>WJFB01002764.1:0-16828 GCA_009870185.1 Pygmarrhopalites habei
CCTTGTTCTACATTGTTTGTGTAATCCCAATATCTAAAATACATGAACCACCATTTTAAACAGCTCAATTGAAGTGTGGACTTTTCACAGTTGATGTTGATTCGAGTTGGAGGACTGGAGTTGGCCAAAAAGTATGGAATTTACTGTACAATTCTTCAGCAGATCTCGAATCTGATGACCCACGTCTGTAATTTGCACGTCCTTCTTTTGGCCGTTTACGTCATCTTTTCCTACACACCCAAAAATTTCCTGATAAACATTTTGGTAATCATTATTTCTAGCAAATTAGATTTCTCAAAACATTAGTCACTCCTTAATTCGTGTCTCAACTTGGCAGTTCATTATAGTTGCATTGGTGACCTCCATCCTCAGTTTGTATAGCATGACTCTGGTAACCGGGCATAATATGCTGACCCAACGGAAAGTCCTTCAGGTTGTCAAAACCCAGATTGAGTCCACTGACAAAATTCCACGCTGGCTTCATCACACACAACTGACTCAGGTGACAGTCCAACCTTAAGGGTACAAATTAAAATCTTGCAGTGACTTAAATCAAAGTTTGTTGAAATAGAAATGCTGTGGAATTTGGGGGTTCAAAGACTACAGGGTTTTCCTGTACAAGTCGGGTCATGAAGGGGTCAAGGAGGATGTCCCATTTTCCTGCTGCCATGATGCCAGACAAGCAAAAGCTGGGAAATGTTTGTACAAGAGTTCAAAGAAGGAGTCAAGGATCAAATCGACTGATGTAAGGTACAATGAAGGAGTTGTCCAGATTTTCTTACCTTATGAAAGCCACGAAGAACTGACTCCCAGTTTGGAGACAGTCAGGAGACTTTACGGGAGTTCCATTGGACAGGCAGGGAAATATTCGGGATATCCGTTTCAATACAAATCTCTCCTTCTTCCTGTGAACTCTACCAAAATCGGGAATTACCACACAAAGGTACCACTTGAAAATACTTTAAATTGATCAAAAAAGACAATTTTCAGTTGGATTTCCTTTGGTTACTGAATAGGGCTGCTACGATGTCCTCGTGGAGCAAACGACGACCTTGTACCAAATCTACTTTTTTTCTCTGACTGCTCTGACCGTCGTCTCGTGGGTCCTTGTCATCAGTTTCCTGGTCAGCAATAGAGAACAGCCCAAGAAGAAAGAAGGACCAATATCCAAAGAAGAGAGGAAGAGACAAGTCAGATGGGAATGCGGAGATGGGATAGTTCAGGGGAAGGAGATTAAGTGTCATTAAATATAGGATTTTTTGACTTATTCTTTGAATCTAGAATAAAGCCAGTTATTTCCAAAATTCCTCTTTGATCCGTTTTAAAGCAAGAATTACTGGAGTGGAGTAGAAGTTTCCGAGGATACTCTACAGATCCAGAATCTGTTGCATAATTAAAAATATATTCGTCTATCCAAACTTTTAAATTGATATGCAACTCTGTGAGTGCATGAGGATAGTTAATTATCATTTTGACTGAAAATGTTTGAGTTTATACTAATCTAGTTTAGAGAGAAGTAAAGGTCAACAGCAGACTTAAGGCTCCTGTGCAATCTTTTGGGTTATTTGGGTGAGATACTCACATTTAATACAACTTGTCTTCAGGGTCAATTACTCTATCTAATTATGAATTATTGCAGATGATTGCAATTTCGTTTCAATTGGGGATGCCTCAGTTGATTCACCGATACTCCCTCATCCCGACCCAGAGAGACCTCACCTTCATCCGAACTTTGATGATGGCCCTTTG
This sequence comes from Pygmarrhopalites habei, assembly GCA_009870185.1. NCBI lineage: Eukaryota > Metazoa > Arthropoda > Collembola > Symphypleona > Arrhopalitidae > Pygmarrhopalites > Pygmarrhopalites habei. The sequence goes on from WJFB01002764.1 coordinate 1,750, forward strand.
TGTGGTCATAATGTGCATGGCCCTTGTCGGCTGTTGCTGTATCAAACTGGACATTACTCACATGTGCTGTGCTCTCATAGTAAGGTCACAATTTCCATCACACTCCTACATGACCTTTAACATTTGACTCGCTCTGACAGTACATTGTTCTTCCTCTCGTGGCCGTCATGACCTTGAGTGGCTTTGTGCTGGTCCACCTTCGTGCGATGCCTGAGACCAAAATGTCCATGCCGGAAGTACTCAAGACTGTCCGTCAACATTACCTGGGGAAAGGGAGCATCCCTGATTTCCTCCGGTTCCATCATGTGAGAATTCTCAGTTTTATTTCAAAATACCTATAAAAATTCCCATTCAAAAAGGTCAACCTGAAAATTCAAGAAATGCTGTGGAATTTACGGTTTCAAAGACTACCGAGCCTTCATCCTACCCAAAAGTGTTACGCAAGACGTGCCCTTCGGATGCTGCTGGGATGGGGCCAAGGGACTCCAGAATAAATGTCCCAGTGCCCAGGAAAACACTACTTTTGTGGACAATGAGAGTTTGTCTGACATTTACGAGGACCGGGAAGGAGACTGGCCAGTTGGGGACAAGGAAATTGATGAAGGGTCTATTCTCGATTACCTGTACGGTCCAACTATTCAAAATAAAGAGCTAGAAAGAACTTTACGGAAATTGAAATCAAAAGCAAAGCTCCAAGTGCGGAAGAAGAAATTGGAACCAAAAGCGAAGCTTCAAGTGAAGCAGAACAAATCCAAAAACTTTTTTCAGAGGGTAATCTATTTTGATTAAAAATGTGATTCCAAAAATTAATCTGATTAAATTAAATCAAAGTTTGTGTGTTCAGGGTTGCTACGAATTTTTGAAGGATGAGACGCAGGACATTTTGGACGCGTATTTTGGCCTCACTTCACACTTTGTTCTACCTGGCCTCAGCAGTGTTCATGGTCGCCAGGGCGGTTTTTGAAATAGAAAAAAATTCAATTCTTGAATTTTTTTCAATTTCAAAAACTCCCGCTCCCTTTCGTGCGACTCGCAAAGAGCTAATATGTTGAACAGCTACAGAAAATGAATCTAGTGGAACTTTTTACATTGTCCGATCTCACAATGTAGTGGGGGCGCCGCGAACTAATATTATTGGGGTCGAGAGTGTGTGCAGAACAACAAAAAAATGTTGACGAGAGGATCATTGTCTCTCTCCACCTATCACTTGACCCAATCATAAAATTGCAAAATAAAAAACAGGGCACAATTTTTTTGAAAAAAAACAAAATTTGACCTCGCGCGCCTCCGCCGTCACTCTCGCAGCCCGGCTCAGTCGAACGAAGACTTTTGCGAGCGACGGACATTTTTTTTTCGCTGAGGACCAAATCATTTTTCAACATTTCTTGGACGCTTTCCTGGATTTTTTGGACGGGACGAGTACAGAGGGACGCGAACAGATGATGCCAGAATCCGTAAGATCGTTTTTTAAAAATATATTTTGCATAAAAAAGTATTTTTTTGGCATTTTTAAAAAAATTCTTTTTTTCAAAACTAACAATTTGCCATTGCGCCTTTTTATTATTTTTGAGTGTGTATTCATGATTTTCATGTTTTCTTCTATTTTTTCATGCCAAAAAATTTTTTATTTTTTTTTCAAAACTAACAATTTGCCATTGCGCCTTTTTATTATTTTTGAGTGTGTATTCATGATTTTCATGTTTTCTTCTATTTTTTCATGCCAAAAAAATTTTTGAAATGCTAAAATGTAAGAGGTTGCTCGCAAATTCTATTGGGGGATGTGGATGTAAGTTTTTTACTGACTTTACACACCTCTATGCTTTTCTACAGCAGCGCATGGAGATCGGACAATTTGACAAGTTCCACAGTATTCATTGTCACATATCCTTCTACATGTAATTACAAGCGATATGTAAAAGACGTTGGTTGGATTAGACTGTGTTTTGTGTGTTCTATGAATATCCTTCTCTACTCTACAGGGAGAGGGAAGAGAAGAAAGGAGGACTGAAAGGAACACAAATAGGATTACACATATTATGTACAACTAATATCGATATACTACGATGCATCATGTTATTTGGTGGCTGTTGTTGAAAGATGCATGGTTTGATGGTCTTTGTTTTACGTTGTAGTCAGCCAACTGACTTCTCGGTTCCAGTTAAAATTAACTTTGGACAAACCCAACGCACACGAGCGCCTACAATCGAATCACATAAAATTGAACTGTGTGTGTGTGTTGTGTGCACAACATACATGTGTACCACACACAAAATCATAGTACAAAGTATTTCAAACTAAAACTACAGAGAAGGGAGAGATACAATGTGAACTATAATGGTGTCGTGATACATCAGAGAATATACAATATTACGAAGTAAAGTACGGAAGTTTGGAAGGTAAGAGAGACAAAATGTAGAGTGTCCACTTTACCATGAATACCCCAGTATAGCTCTACACTGGATAGATATTGGTTTCCATTCAATCCATCCATCAAAAGAGGTACAAAGACATGCAAGACTATGTAAATCCTGGAACCTGACATACGCACACGCACGCACACAGGGGGAAAGAGAGGATGGAGGGAGACGAGACGAAGCTAGAGATTTACTTGTTAATTTCTTGGTTGGTTCAGTGATCATAGGGCCAGTCCGTAATTTTTTTTTCATCCGCCTGACTAACTTGAACTTTCTCTCTGTCCCTGCCTCAAATGGGTAAATAGAAGACATCAAAGAACAGAGAGACACTCACTCTCTCTCTCTCTCTCTGTCTACCTCACATCTAATCATGCAACCACTCAAATCGTCCACTACTTTGTCAACATTCACAAATATGCGTGTACAAAGAGAGATCCGTGGCACGTGTGTGTGTGTGTGGATAGGTATTACCTATTAGGTAGTTACAATTTCAGTGAAATAGAAAATTTTGGATAGTAAAAGTCCTGTGACATCTCACATTCTCCATCGAAAGTAGTATACAGGATGCATGTAACCAGGAACTGTGATGCAGACTATTAAGAACTATGAGCGTCAACTCATAAATCATCAATACATAATTATACTCCATTAAGTAATTTTGCACATTCAACGTTTAGCTCACATTTTTTCTTCTCCTCTTGTACAGCATGTATGATACAATAACAACTGCATTCATTTAGACATTAAGAAAGCTGTGCTGAGTGTGTGTGTGTTGGTAAATAAAAAAATTGAAGGTTTTTTCCCCTATTTCAGCCACACAACAAAACTGCCAGCCCAGCTTATTATCCTCCCATTGTGTACTCTTATGTACACAACACAGACAAGTCCGTGGCTTTGACTTTGGTGTATACGTGTGTGTGTGTGGATTCAGGCATTGTGGCGATTGTAAGGGCCATTCAAAAATTCTAGTCGATTTTCAGTCTAAAGTGTCTCTACTCCAGACATATGGAGAGAGAGATACAAAAGGAGACTCTCTTTAACGCTGACTCTCACTCTTCTCGGATGGACTATAGGATGTTTCATTTCTCTTTCTCCATATGTTGTGAATAAATGTATGCATTTATGTACGTGTAACTACGCACACATTAGAGTGGGTATACAATATACAGCAAAAGTGAAAATTGGAGAGTTTCTCCCAAAGAAATGAAATGAGTAAGAGAAAGTAAGTTGGGAGCGGCGATGACTCGGTAGAAAAGCAAACTCTCTCTCTCTCTTCTTTCTCTCTCTTTTGTGTCCAGTTTGTGCTCTCCTCCACTTACCATCCCCCTAATGTAGCAAATGTATGCAACTGGAATGGCGCTCCATGACTGCCTGTATCGATTTTTCTTTTCTTAATAGCCTCTCCCAACTTTCTTTTCTCTGTCGTCCGACCAAAACCAACTCTTTTTTCTCTTCTCCTTCTATTCTCTCGACAGTCTCCCTTTCTCCCCTGCTGCCACTGCCTCCAGAAAAACCCTATTCGGACATTTCTTTAGCGAGCTCACGAACACTACTCCGGTACGGTAGCAAATACATTCTAGCTGAGAGAGTCAGGTTTCGAAATCCCTTCCTCCTTTCGATTCCTATGCAGTATAAACATGTACATAAATATAAGGATATGAATGTATTTTGATGTATTGACGTTGACTCTGCAGTATGCAGTGGGTAAGGACATGACATGATGGAGATTTTAACAACAACTGAGGACATCAAAATAACCTCTACTATTTTATGCATAATGCATCATACACACACCTAAGCGGACTTGGGGAAGGGAGAGGAAAAGGAAGGATTTGACATCGTTGAATTTAAAATATTATGCACGAGAGACCAACCGATTATACCCGGTTTTTCCTTGTATGCACAACACGCATATATCCTCTATATGTACAAGATTTTCCATACTACGAGCATATTTTTTTATTCTAGGTAGAATAAATATAGAATAGGTAAGACACAAAATAAAAGCGGGTATGAATTTTCTGTTGACTAATACCAGAAGTCCAGAGGACTATTCCTTCCGGCAAAAAAACATAAAGTCAGGATGGACTTTGTTCTAATATATTAAGTTTCTCTGGTACATATTTAAATGTCCGGAAATAAAATCAAGGCAGAATGTATTAATTATTAAATACCCTACCATGATCTTATTAATACTTATGGATTGGACAGGAGGGTAAAAAGGAGAGAGGAAGAGAAAGGAAGAGGGGAGGAAATGAAGGAATAAAATTAATGTAGAAATGATCATTTAGACATGGAAAGTGTGTTCCACAAAGAAATGATAAGATTCCCTCGAGATGCGGCTTTTTTTCTCCCCCCCCCCCCTCCTCCTCCTCCAGTGTACAACAGACAAGAAGAAAGAGAGGGAGAGAGAGAGAATTTCCGTGTGGTATATCCCCTCCTCCTCTCCTAACATCCGTACTTGTTCCGTGTACCTCAATACTTTATTCATGTAGCCTCCTACCACTTCATAATCCTTCCGTACCCTTTAGTCTGACTTTAATGTTCCTATGAATGTAGTACGAGTACAAATATATCCTCTGGATGGATGAGTGGTTATGATCTCACTGACCAAACTTGCCATTTATTTTCCTTTACTTTTTTTTAAAACAAACATTTTTCAATTCCTTGCCTAGACTATGAAGCTGACAATTCGTTCCGATAACAACATTATGCGGACATAAAAAACAAGGGCCAAATCTTCCCTCTTCTCAATTGGCACAGACCAGAAAAACCCAATTCTTGTGTACGTACATGGATGGGAAAAAGAGAGAGCGTGTGTGTGTGATTAATACAAATAACAAAGTGAATAAAACATTACAGTCAGTCTCCGGACGCCCTTTTTTTGAAATGTAATCAATGTGGAGGCAATCGAGCTATGTAATATATTATATTATGTGTACAGTATTTCCTTGATTCTGTTCCTCAATGTTGGTGATGGGGACTTCTCTCTTTCTTCTTCTACGTGTGTATTATTATTGTGTGTGCCTGTGTGTGTGTGTGTAAAGACAAGGGAGGGAGAGGGAGAGACTAAAAATAGGAAATTTGATTTTCAAATTTGATTCAGATTTTTCCATTCCATCCGGACTACAAAGGTAGTCAGAGGAGTAAATCCACCTGAGAGATGGCTATTTATTTTTAGTACATGGTATGGCTATTGGAAAAGAAAATGTGAGACACACACACACGCACACAGAATGTATGTAATATCCCTGTTCACTTTCGCTATATTTATACAAAGTTTACGTGTTTTACTGTCCAACTGAAGTCTGTCTCTTTGCGTCTTGTCGGCGAGACATAAATAGGAGGAAGAAGAGAAGACTGCATGCAATGTTTTCCACGTATATAAATAAACACGTTGATTTCACATTTTCTTGCATCTTACATTTTATATACATATAAATATACAGAGTATGGCCCCACGGATGTGATGGTCTTTCTCTCTCTCTTACAGGAGTACCACGTCAGCGTCTCTATGTGTGTGTGAAGAGTCGAAGGTACATACAACACAGCGTATAGGAGGAGGAGGAAGAGAGAGAGAGAGAGTCCCTTGGGAGAGTCCCTAGATCTACGAAAAGGAAGGCGTAAAGTCCAGCTTATTTTCCCATCCAAACGGACATAAAACGGAATTTCTTTCTCGGATCACTCCACTACACACATAGGATTTCTACATAAATACCCCGTTATCTATCCTCGTCTATTACGTATGAGGAGATGGACTATTTCATGCATGTATATGTAGAGCGCAGAATATAAATGTACAGATACAAGGGGGAAAAGTTACTTTTCGGTATAAACATGTTGTACTTGTATATATGTTACTCTTATACCTATGTAGATGTGGAGAAAGAGAGTGAGATGATATAACTTTTTTCCCCAACAAGAATCTCCACCGTATCCTCTCTCTCTCTCTCTCTCCAAAGAAAGAAGATACATTGAGAGTTCTGGTCTGTGGGAACAACATCTACATCATTGACATACATACGATGTGTACATACATGTGTAGTACGGGGGGTGTAAGGAGGGAAAGACCAAAAGACGTTTTTTTCTTCTTCTATGTCCATACATGAAAATAATATATGGACAACGCACTCACATCCATACAGTACCACAATTGCATACAAAGTTTCGTCTTCAGATCCGCTTCACGTACTCTTCATGCCCCTGTCCGTATAGTCGACTGGAGTAAAAGTGCGACTTGCAGTTTTTTTCTCATCCTCTTCGTCTTCCTCCTCCTCTTTCTTCTCTTCCTCCATCCTCCTCTTTGGTAGTTGGGGTTCGAGGCTTGGACTAGAATGAAAAGTCGCTGACATTCTCTTGTCTTTCTTCACTGGCTCTCTCTCTCTCTGTCTCTCCTAGTGAGGGAGAGTGAATGTGTGTGTCTCCTTCTCCCTCTCTTGACTTTTACAGAGTCTGGAGACCTGGAAAATCTTATGGCCGCTCTATCAGTCCGGGAAACAAAGACCAAATTCTTTCAACTCAATTTATACGACTTGTACATACAAAAAGAAGGAACGTGGTCTGTTCCTTGGAGATGTCGTGGGGAAAACTTGAGCCGTATGTACACCCTGTGTCCTTAAGAGTTTTGTAGTCACAAATTTTTTCAACTCCACTCCACATAATGGATGGAGGAGGATGAGGGTGGGAACAATAGTCTCTCTCAAGAAGAAGAAAAAATTTGGGAATCGTAATGTAAATAGTCGAAGGGTCCATGAGGATCATTGATTTGCTTTGGCAGATCGTGGCCCAGAATACAATCACACATGCATGTGTACGTGTGTGTGTGTAGTAGTGTAGTGAGGGCAGAGGAATAAAATGAAAGAGAACTCAAGTGGATCAACAGTTGTACAGATATACTTAACTACATATATATTATAAAAAGGAGAGTAATTGGCGAATTTGATAAACTGAAAACGGAGGAGGAGGAGGACAAGATTTCAAAATTATTTATGTAAAGTACTACTACTACCGACGTACCATACAAACAGGTTAAAAAAATTCAGACTGGGAAATTCTTTTAGGCTGCTTCCAATCATGTCAACATAAACATAAGAGGACAGGTTATGTGGTGCATGAAAATAAAAAAAATAGAATAGTGTATGTGCAAGGAGGGACTTGGTCAACACAATTGGAGGGGAGAGGATAATGCACAAAATATTGTTGAGATGAGAATGATGAAATTTATTCATGCCGCATGAATTGTGAAGGAGGGAAGGAGGGAGAAAATGGAAACATAATTCGATATCCCATGACCAAACCATCTTTTTTCTCCGAATCTCTCTCTCTCTTTCTCTGTGTGTGAATGGATGGGAGTGTTGGACAGTGGGTATAAAGTGTTAGAATGGGAGAGGGAGTTGGTTGACGGGGACCATCGGTTATTCCTTAAGTAAATATATCAAGACTCATACATATGTATGAAAATATGTAAAGTTGATTCCACTTGGGGTGTGGAATTGTGTACACATCACATTTCTTTCTTCCCTTTCTTCGACAATTTGAGGAAAGAGAAAGCGAAAGTGTGTTCGTGTGGTCTGTCATATGATAGCAGATTGTATTACATATTTTTATGATGTTTGGTGGGGGAGAAATATGGTTTTATCCCCACCCCCACAACAAAAAGATACATAGTACACATTTTGTATTCATATTCACAGTACTACAAAGTCTCAAAAATGTAAAGATCTTCTTTTAAAATTTGTTGCACCATAGAATCCCATCATTTTCTTTTAAAAAAACAGGTTGATATACAACATACAGTAATATCCTGTGCTCTAGGGTGATAGATACTGGTACGTACATGCAGATAAGTGCATTATTATTTTTAGTCCACTCTTATTTGCTTCTACTACGAATAGTAGGAACAATTAACATTTTAAAATTATGAAGTATGAATGTGTGTGGGTTTGTAATCTTTTTAAAATAAAATAAAAAATTTCTACTGTCCACATTTTGTAATCCCGCAGGTTTCTTCCTGACTTCACAATACAATCAGGAAATGGGAGGAAAATGCGTGCCAGACTCTAACAGTATTATAGTCACAAAGTTAGTGGAATCCACTGAGTGGATATTATTTTACAAATTACAATTTTTGACATATTCAATAGAGGGATGGGAAGAATTAAAAAAATTGACAAGGCTGAACTACACACGCACACATGACGAAAGAGAAAATTTGAGACATTGGAAGGTTAAATGATTATACCCAATCTCATACACCATAGCATCTGTATTTGACAATGAGTAGAGAGAAAGAAAGAGAGAAAAGAGTTGTTTCTGGTAGGTTTCAACAAACTCAAGTAAACTACCTATAGTCCTCCTCTCTCTATACGTCTATATACTATGCAGAGAGAGAGAGGAAGAGAGAACATGCAATTATATTGGAGGAATCGGAAAATCCTGGCTGGTGGTTTGGTCTCTCTCTCTTCCTTTGAGACTCCTTCCTACCCGCCTCGGTTCTACTCTGCCTGGCATGGACTCTTATAATGGACGATGCATGGAGAATGCCTCAATGCCAACATGGAAACGATAAGGGCAGAAAAAATGCATGAAAAATGAAATGCTGCATTGGAATCGACACATCCTCCTCCCACAAAAAAATACATGTTCTCCTCTTCTCTCTCTCTGAAATGATTTGATAGTGGAAACTCATGGAGGTGGAAGTGAATAATATAGGTAATAATATTTGCCCGTACATAGCGGAATCCAAAGCTAATTTCGTCCATGAGTAGTTCGAATAAATTTGAAAGCCAAAAAAAATTCCTTCTCTCTCTCTCTAAAGTCCTTCCTATATCCCACACACACACCCACTCTCTCGACTCAATCTCACTTATTATTACACACATCTTTCCCATCCCTCTATATGATATACTTGAATTTTATCTTTGAATTTCACTTGAAGCCCTACATGGCTGCCGCATCCATCCTCAAAAAATAGTGCTTTCATGCTTACACTCATTTCTGTACTCTCTCTTTCTCCTGGAGAAAGTATTGTGAATGTGAGGAGAAAGAGAGAGCTCACTTAAAACCAGAAATTTCAAACGAAATAGCTAACAGTAAGTCCATGCCAATTTTCCAATTTCAAGCATAACCATACCCAAAGACACAGAGACTAAGAACCAATAATTTTTTTGTATATGCATGACTATATCTGATAATGTCACACACACACAACGGAGCTACTTTGGGTTTAAGTTTAAATACATTCTTGGGATAAAAATCCACACAAGGATACACTATTGTGCGGAGTGTGTAGACTCTTGCAGTCTTCCTATATTTTGATTTACTCAGACATTAACCCACATGTGTAAAATATGTTAATACACACCGATATATCTCATTTCTTACACATCCTTATTTATATACAAAATGTATATGAGAGTAAGAGAAAATCTTGAAATTCTTGAAAACATTTCAATTCAACTGTACGCACAGAACTAATACATACAAGTAAAGATTGTGAATGTGTTTATTTAAATACCCCTTTAGCATTTTTCAATTTTCTTCCCAGTCACTGAGATGTAACATATTTTGAGTAAGGCTTTTAAAGCCTTGTAAAACTTGAATTTTCCAAATTTTTGTACCAAAAAAATAATAAATCATGTAAACTGCCATAATTGTGTATTCCTTCAGAAAGGAGGATAAAAAATGGTAAGGCTTATACATTAATATTTTACGCGTATGTATAAAATAACCAACATTTTATCACACGGATTGGACACGGATTGTGTTTGAAAGCTTGCAAAACAAAAATTATGCACGTTAGCCATTTTAAAAACGTATTCAACATTTTATTCAACATTTTATTAAACATTTTTGAAGATGGAGATCCATTGCTCCATCCACTGGTGAACCACCAGTTTGTAGTCACACAGTCAAAATACAAAGATTAATGATTGACCTTTGACAAAATGTTGAATTTGAAAATGACACAAGTTGTGTTATTACCATCTTGATAAGCTTATTCATTTTTTGAAAGTGTTGTTGAACTGAAATGAGTAACAATGATGAAAGGATTGTAGTTGATTTATTTTCTTTCATACACACATAGCACATAGTACTGGTTGGTTGTGTATGTACTGTGTGTGCCTTTCTACTGACTTTTCAAAAAAACTCAGCACACACACACACACACAAAAGCACACGGTTATAAAAAAACAGGGAGAGACGATCAATTGACTTGATATGTCTTGAATTGATATGTCTTTGTCCGCCCCATTGTCGACCAACATGTCCACCCCATCCACACTGCTCACCCATGTTTGAAAGGGGAGTTGTTGAATGCAATGGATTTTTATATGTCGACTTTCCAGACCAATGTTTATTCATACAAGTAAGACGTTTGTGCATATTCATGAACGAACAGTAGAACATCGACCTTTTTCATACATACAGATCTGTACTCTAGTCTAAAACATAGGAAGTTACATGTGTAGAACAAGATTTGGTGGACGACCATCGTCACCAACGATCCCAGTTTGTTGTCAAGTAGGATGAACGCCTCTTACTAAGTTGTCGTCAATGACCAGAGACGAGAGAAATTCAAAGAATAGTTTTTTTTCTACCCTTCCCATATTTTGATGAATAGAGAGAGAGAGCATGTGCCATGTGTGTGTGTGTCATTGTTTGGGATCGACCAGTAAAGATGATCAGACAAAATAATAATTTTTTCATTGCTACCCTTGTACTATAATGGTACCATGTCCAACCCCATTTGTACCTCACAATGACTCAGTAAATGAACCATGACAACATGAGGATTAGTCAGCCAAGCAGGTGGTCACTGCACTGGTCATTGAAGGGCTTTCAGGCAGCTAAGGTATCCCGTCGTGTGTTACACACTGTTTACGCATGTTTTTCCCTACACACTTTCCCCACACGCACACACACAGTGTCTATCTTTTGACCAGTAGGGACAGAATGGGCTTGACCAATGTCGATCTACCAGTTTTTTAATGTTATGGAATCTCTGAATAAAAATATGTTAAGAATCATGATTGGCATAAATAGTTGAGACTTTTTATTTCAGATGAAAAAAAAGTGTCCAATTCTTACTTACGCTTAAGTACATTCCAATTGTCATGTACATCTCTAATTGGAATTGTAGTGTAGAAGAGGGGTGGGTGGGTACAGTATGAGTATGGAAGAATATACTATGTAAGTATGCATTATATTTTTTTCTCCAGATAGAAAGTTGATCTTTCATGGAATTTCATGTTGTGAACTGACGTCTGAGATTTTCTCTCAAAAAGGGGCATATTTCATGTCTTGTATGAATGATGTGTCTCCCTCCAATACGCAGTCCCTCCTCCTCGTCCTCTCTCTGTCCCCTACCATGAACAGTGTAAGTACATACAATGAGATGATTGTATTTATGGGAGAAATATATATCGAGGACCGTTTGAAGTTTGGGGTGACTTTGTCATTTTTTCCTTTGACTCCCTGGCAGCTTTATTGTCGGATTTCTCAATACTTCTTTTTTGAATTTTATTTTTGAATGCTGCTCATGGCTCAGGCGACTGAGTCCAATTTTGCAAGATCTGTTTTATGGCCCTCACTTCTCTCTCTTTCTCTCTCTATCCTCTTGTTGTCTACTCTTCCTCCTCCTCCTTTTTGCCTTCCTCTTGTTGTTGGCTCTATCACTCTGGATGAAGGAGATCAAAAATAAAAGGATGGTATACACAACCCACAGATCCTCCCAGTACAATAACAAAAGTACCTTCCCTCCCTCTCGTTGAGCAATGAATGTATGGTAAAATATTTGCATCTTTCTTCTTCTTCCCCTTCCCCTCCTCCATTCTCTCTCTCTCTTTTGTATACGATTTAACATTCATTCTATTCCTTGCCTATCTCGACTTCAGACTCTATTTCAAATTTGAATCATATTTGATGAAAATCCATAAAATCAGATTTTCTTGCAGACCCCTCAGTCAATCATTGCGTTAACCTTTTTTCATGATCTTCTTGTCTCTCTTTCTCCTCTCCCTACCAACAACATCCAATACCAAGTTGGGTTATGCAAGAAAAAATGTATAATAATCCTTTCAAGTTGAGAATAAATAGAGTAAGATACAAAGATGTCGTATTTGACTTCTAAAGAACTAAAAATATATGAAGTACAGTCTACTGTTCCTGTCATTTTATAAATATCAGGTCAATAAAGTTAATTACCTTGATATTCCGCCTTATATGTACATTAATTTACATTTGTGAAAAATTCTAAAATGTGATACAGTATAAGAATAAGTTATTCTGAATAACTATTACGATTTTAAAAAGTAGGCATTTAAATATTATGCATATACATTCTTTATTTGTCTTTTTTTAAGTTCCTCAAACTAACTTCTGTCTCATGTGTGTGTGTAACATACATACATTATCTTGAAGAATTATACTATAAATTTGGCATTGATTTTTATAGGCACATTGCTCTACTTTAAAAGATTCATTTTTTAAACTTTCATACATCTCTCTATTATTTAAAAAATTGGAAGGATTGATTCCGTCACGATATTTAAAAGTCGATTTGTTTTGTTCAATAGGCACAATAATAGTACAATAGTTTCTTGTTGGTTTGCCATGACCAGTACGAAGGCACTTTGTTTCAAATACTAACACTTACAATGTACAACAATAACAATATTTTATCCTAGTAATAACAATAGTCTTCATCCCAAGAATATCAGATGAAATAAAAAGTAAATTGTGAAATTATAAGAGCACGCTAAAAAATAATAATAATATTCGGCTTCATAGTTGTTTCATACTTTCTAAAAGTACTTTATCTACCTCTCACGGTAGTCACTACTTACATGGCCGAAAATAAAATAATGGCGAAGCATTTTAAAAACAAGTTAAATAATTAATACGTGTACAGGAATGCACATATGAGCGTTATAAAATCTCGTTAGACGGAGAAATACATACTTAATATAATAATCCTAGCAAGGAGTTTCAAGCCTCTTTTTTGATCGAAAGAATTCGTTGAGATCAGAAAATGAAGGTCTATCTTCTGGAGATTTTTCCCAACATTTCCTGAAAATAATAAAAAGTTATTTTTATACATACAACTTCCATATAGTATTTTATTTTATTAAATGTGTATACCCATTATTACCTAATCATTTCATAAACATCGTCTGGACAACTTTCTGGTTTCTCAAGTCGGTACCCTCCATCCACCATTTCAATCACCTAAAGAGAAATTTAACAAAAAAATTATACTATACACATTTGTGTCTGTCCAAGTCGTTTACAATTTACTGTCAAAATAGTAGAATAGACGATAAATAGACTGTATTTGAAACACATAAATACCTGGTTGCCTGGAACACACCCATATGGGTCATCACCAAAAGTATACATTTCCCAAAGAGTGACTCCTGTGAAGAAACAATTGTTATTACAGCGATTTGTCCTAGTAATCTTATAGCTCCTCTGAATTTCACTAAACTTACTAACCAAAACTCCACACATCACTTTTGTGCGTAAATATTCCATGGTAGCAACATTCCAGAGCATACCTTTCCAGATTAAAAAAGCACAGATTAAAAACAATGCTGTAGTTTGTAATCACTACAAATTAAGTATTTTCCAACGAAATGTTTCCAACCATTTAATTGGCCAACGTCCTCCATGTGCAGCCGTATAATAGTCTTTTCCTTGGCCTAAAACTCTGGAGAGTCCAAAATCACTTATCTTGGCCGTATCCACGTCAGAAAGAAGAATATTTCTAACGGCAAGGTCACGGTGGACAACTTCTAAGGAATAATGATTTAAAACACTCAAAGAAATTGCTGTTCATGGAAAAACAGATGTATGTTTACCGACTAATGCTGATGAAATTGGTGAGTAATTAATTAATAGTACTTTGATTGATTGTTGTGTTTTGTGTTTATTTGATGAAGAAATTTTTTTTCTTTGACAGATATTCTTCACAATGGTGTTGTTTTGGACGGTCAAGATGACTTGTCCTTAGAAGCATTAAATGTCAAACCAAATTCTGTACTTCATGTCATTAAAAAGTTGGGAACAGTCAATAAAGATAACAATGAAATGTGCAATGGAATTCAGAAAGAGGCAGGGAAAAAGATTTCAGGTGCAATGATCACAGAGTTGGTGATTGCCTTGCAAACGGTTAGGTCACATTTTTGAGATCAAAACAAACAAAATACTATAAAAAAACAAAAAGTAAGTAAGAAACAAAAACACTAATACTCATCACTCATAGAACTATACGGTACAGTACGCTTGTATAGTTCTATGCTAATACTCCTCCTCTTCAAATTCTTCATCGAAGAGATCATCATCATCCATTTCGTCACAGAGCATCATTTTGAGTTCAGTCATTTGTCCGGATTTCTCTCTCTCTTCTACCTTGAAATGGAACTGTACAGAATATTTATGTTTTATTAATTATGACTACACAAGTACATGTCCAATAGGTACAACGTACTTTATCATCTGAGAATATATGTAGTTAGTTTAAACTTACACACTTATCAAAAACAAGAGGAGGGTGTCCTCGAACCGTAGAACCTTCTTTTTTGAGAATACTGGATAGATGAGATTCCATATCAGCAATGAGTTGGTCATCATCTTTGCTAGTCAGTCCATGGGTTGTCATTATT
>WJFB01002765.1:0-16811 GCA_009870185.1 Pygmarrhopalites habei
TGGAATTTTGACAATATCTTCATTGGTTCCAGAGCTACGAATTTTCTTTATCAGGTCGTCAGTTAAAAAACACGCTGTACTTACAAGTACTGTATGGAAAATTCCACAATGTGTGTTATGACATGCTTGTCATCTTTAACTCTTTGCTCCGTTTTTGTCAAACGATTATAATCATGACGTGGGATGTATGTGTGTTGCAGGTACTAGATCTGATGGAAACCGCAATGAATCGAAATCTTTGCCATGGTTGCAATCTCCTTGCCCTAGGAACTTACCTGAAGACATGGAATGTTAAAGTTGCGAATGCCCAGGTAAGAAAAATGAAGCTATTTTAATCATTCTGCTGCCTTCTTAGAGAAGGGAGTACATACAATATATTTCAAACGATTCAAATGTTACTTATACTGTATAGCAATAGCAACATGCACATACACACACATTTGAATTCATGTGTGTGTAGAATTTAGTTTTTGTAAACATGCCGTGAGAATTATGAGCTGTGAGCTATAAGTTTTAACTGTTTTTGGCACTATACTTTTGTGCTGTTGTGTAAATACTTTTACACATATTGAGAGAGATTTTTCATGCTGCAAGTTAAATCAGTGGGGTAAATGTTACATTTATGGCATTTCAGTGCTAGAATAGTTTGAACAGTTAAAAAAAGAGGAAGAAGTTTCCAGTATTTAGCATTGTGAAAATAGAGAGTCTGGACACTTACTGTGTACATATAACGTAATGTAGAGACGTTAGAATGAAAGTGGGCTGTGAAAATTTTTGCTATTTCACTAGTAACTATACAAGTAATAATGCTGTAGTTAGGATTTAGTAGAAGTAGTTAAGGCAAAAGAGAAGAGAAAGAGAAAAAAAAGGAAATGGTACTATGCATGTGTGTTGAGAAACACATGTCATCGTCATTGCTGTAGACTAGACATGAACAATTTCCTACATAAAAATCATGACTGAAATGAATCCATACATTGTGTATCGTACATATATCGTCATTAGCCATTAGGTATTGGTATTTGGTAATGTTCTGCTCTGCTTCACAATTACCTTGAGTAGAGAGAGAGAGAAAAGTCATTAGATTAAATCATTAGGACGCGCAGACTTAAATTTCGCTCACGTTTAGACTTTTAGACTGATTGTTATGGTAATCATTGTGGTGGTAGTGTACATATAGATCAGATATTATTACTACATTTATCCTCAGTCGTGTCGATACCGTTTGACCACCATTTGTTTGGTTTGTGTCATTTGGGGTTGTGTGTCTATCCTCCTGTTGTGCAGAGAAATATATTTTGTGCGTGTGTGTGTTCCAATCGTGTCAACCTAATGGTGTGTGGCTGGGTAACAGAGGTTGTGAGTTTCTAACCTTGTACTTTTGTGTGTGTTTCATCTCCACTATTGTTCACTGTTAGTCATGTCATCGTCTTGAGTTTCAATCATGAATTATTCCATATCTCAACGGTCACGATGATGATGATCCTCCATCTCATTATAATCTACATTATATGGTCGCTAGTCTTTCTCCTCATCATAATAGCTTCAAGCTTTGACTTTTAAGATTCCCCTGTAGTCTGTCTGTATGTGAGCATGCCATAGCTCAGTCTTCACTCAAGTTGAATTATTTCATCTCATCATATACCAAAAGTATCGTCGCCGTCGTTGTCCCACAAACTAACTCTTTTTCCTGAGGAGGGGATGACCTTCCGTAAAGTTTAATGGGAAACAAGGGAGAGGGGGAAAAGTTGAAGAGATATAAAATTACTTTAGTGTGCAATGAGGAGGAGGATGTGTCGAGTCAAGAGTGTCAAGACTCAGGAGAGAGAGAGCGAAAACCTTTCTTGGTTCTTAACAAACCTCCCAAATTACGGCTAACAGAGATAGAAGAAGAGAAGAGGATACAGCCCGGACAACTTGAGAAACTCGTAAAGTTTGTCAATACACGACTTGTGTACTCGAACCGTCATCATCGTCTTCCTCGTTATATGAGTCATGAGGGACAGGAAGATTCCCTATAGATCCTGGCTCAACCATGCCAAAGTTAAATTACTCTTGTCTTGTTTTCCCTATTGACTCTGAGAGTCATTTTTGAAAATTTTCGTGATTCGTCCCCCATGCATATATACGTATATGTGTGTGTGACCTCCCTCTTCTATTCAATCATTTGTAGTCACTTGTGGATACCACTAACAATAACGGTGGTACTTGTGTGTGGTATAAATCAACAATTATTTCCTTCTGTCCACATCCTCTCTCCCTCTTGCAGTTAAACTTGGAATATTTGTAGGAAAGACTGGTATATAATGTAAAGTTCATTGATTCATGGAGAGTACGGATTAAGAATATATTTAGCTCCTATAGCATTCCTTAAATTTGAACCGTCAGTATTTATTTCTGTGAGTGCTTGACCCAAACGAGCAGGTCTTAATGCACTTTTGGCTAATAATCTAAATGAGACTGAATATTAGTAAGTGGGAGGGGATGAAAGCTTCCCCCTATTCCCATTATTTCCTACCATTGAAATGAATCCATTAAATTGATGAAGAACAGATTGAAAGGAAGACTAGTTTCGTGTGGAGTCAATTGCCGTTGAAAAATAGCAGACTAAGAGCGGGGAGTATAGGTATATATATGTATTAAGAAGTTTATTTCTTTCCCCTTCCACTCACGTACACTCGGGAATGAAGCGAGAGCGAGAATGTGGATTTGAAATGGTCATCTGGAAATCTCTCACTCTCTTTTCTAGAACTAGATTTATACGAAGGATTTTTGGCGAATGGTGTAGGAGCGGAGATGTAGTAAGTGAGTAAAGATTAGACTACAGATTAGGATTGAGGGTGGTGTACAGTACACATATACGAGTTTTAATGAGGAGAATGTTAAGGAAACGACTGGCAGATCACAATTAAGTGTAGTCTTCTTCGGGTTTTTTGTGTTTGATTAATGCAAATAAATTGAAGATTGCTAATCTCTCTCGCTCTCCCTGGTACAATGCTTTGAAAACATACGGCTGTCAGGATAAGAGATAACCCTCAGGTTCTTGAAGGACAAAGGAGGGTAGAAACATTTGTTTAACGTGCTCACGTGACCGTTACACCATAGTTTCTGTTTGGTAATTGTGCATGTGTACACTGTACTCACACACACTTCTTTATGGATTGTCTTTCACGTTGCTGACATGGTATCACCTCAAATAATTAAGTGTATATCTATCTACCTACTTCTTCTCTCCTATAATTTATCCCGAATTTTTCATTTAAAACTTACTTTTATTATACAATATAACATTGTTTGGGTTGATGTCGAAAAAAACCAAGATTATAGACATGGACGGACAGGATATTCACTTTGATTGTACGTTTTGACTTTCAAAAAATCTTAGTAAATTTGAGCTTGGAGATTTTCAAAGTTTTCTTTGGGGACCAATTGACCTAGAAAGTCGGTATTGAGAAAATGAGACTGGACAATTTTTGCTGTTTGACTTGTGTATAATTATTTCACAGACTATGTCCATTAGATTTCACCTAGTGTGTATCTACCACTACTTTGACTACTTTGTTAGACTTTTAAAATGGTAGACTTGCCTTCAACAAATTCAATTCACTGTACTGTACTCTTGCACAGTACAGTAAAGCAGCGTCAATTTTTTAGATAAAGGAATGTAATGCCTAAGAAACCATGTGACGTAACAAATGGTGAAGACAAGTTCTCTTCATGGTATTCTGTAATTTGAGCAAAAAAACACTGGGATGAAATCCTCTATATTAATTTCCTTTGCAGTTGTTGTGCATTTTAAAGATTAGTATCCGAAAAATCCGTCATTGAATGCTTTCCGCACTTGGAAGATTCTAGTAACATTAGATATTACATGCTAGGCCACCCAAGACTTGTTTTTAGGGTGAGGTACAAATTTCAACACGTTTTAAAAATAAAATGGCTGTGTGAGAGTGGGAAAGAGAGTATCAAGGGCATGTAGGTGTACAAATGAAATGATTGTAATTAAGAGAAACGTTGAACAATTTAGAATACAGAAATAAATACTAATATGACACTGGAGCAAACACCTTTTGTTGTTCCATAGTTACAACTCTTATGTAGCAAGTGAATTCAGAATTAAGCGGAAGGTGTGAATTTGACAAGGTCATTCATATAATTGTTCACAAGTGCAATCAAATGCTCATAATAAAAACTCACCTCTTTCCCGAGTCGGTCTCTGCATATGTATGAGCATGACATGTTTCTGCAGATTTTTTTCTCATACATGCTTGACCTTACAAATACATAAATAGTTTGTACAGCTATTAAATATGTCTTTTTTCAACTGTTGAGACTCTCAACATGATGATAATTACAGAGATTTATTGAAGTCCATTGAAAGATCGTACGACTGAGGAATCTTATTGTTGACCATAGGACTGTATCCCCATGTGGCTAGTTAGTTAAGTAATGAGAGCTGCTGTTGTGGTGTGTTGGGTCCATTAAATTTTTTAAACAAAGGACTTGTGAACGTCATTACAGTATTAATTATTCCAAGAATCATCCCGTAAAACGTGATTTGAAAGGATTTAAAACTAAGGAGAAGGTTGTGCGTGTGTGTATGACGGACAGAGAGAGAATGAAACTACAAATCACGTACAGAAGAGAGTGAGGAAGATTGCTGATTGTCAGGTGTGCTTTACGGAAGTCAAGAGACAGAGAGATAAGTCCTCTTTCTTGCATATTGTATTGTATGTGGAAAGAAGGGGGGTAATGGCAAAAAAGTCTGCGTGTGTGTATCACAATAAGCACATTTGGAAATTTGTATGCTGCCAACAAACGATGCCTACATTACATTAGAAGAGTGTATGTAACTATCAACTATGGTACACAATGCCAAAATGTACAATTGGAAATGCATGTAAAAATTGGTTTGACCCCAGTTTGAGTGAAGGCTTGGGTTAAAGATGATAAATTATTCTTGTCGTATCCAACATCGTTTGTACCGGTAGAGGAGACTTGGAGATTTTTTTGCCAAAAACTTGTGAAAATCTCATACATGATGTGAGCATATTGGGTCAGGTTGGACATTGAGTTTTGTAATTAATTGATTTGATCGAATACACATGTTACAGTAAAATATTTTACTGACTAGTACATGTGGTATGTACTACATAGTCAATATGTAGTAGCAGAACCGTGACTCTCTTCCCTGACCTATACGCGTCACAAAACATGCGATGGTTACCCTCTATCTCTCTCGGAGACCTGCCAGCCTGCCAGGCCTCATAGATTTTTCTGTCAATATCTCTCTCTTCTTGTTCCTGCGTCATGAGTGAGCTAGAAAAGGGGAAATGTGTATGTGTGTACAGAGCAGAAAAAAGTTTTAATCCTGATATGACATTTACGAATACATAGTCGAATGAGTAAGGCTCTTGGTTGATTAAATGAAACGGATTGTTATAGCGCCGTAATTGCAACATATTTTTCAGGAATGCAGAGGAAGTTAGTCAATAATGACGTGTGTGATTGTCAAGATTGAGAGATTGACGAAATAGAGAGCCTACAGATTATCATTTTCAGATTGCCAATTCGAGAGTAAATTCTTGAACTCTGAATATGGTACATTGTAATGTAACTTTTTTAAAATAAATAGAAATAAAATATATGACTGCAATCTGTAGACCATGAGTCTTGAGGGTCAATATTAATGGCAGTTAATGACAGTTGTAGAGTAATTCTTTAGAAAATTTAATGTTATGATTTGTGTGGATTCATAAAATATAAAGAATGAAATTGTCATGATGATCATTAGACGACGTACCGTGTCGGTCTGTGTACAAGGTTAGGACTCTAAGCAGAGGGATTCGAAATCACTGTTGCTGAAAATGTACATTAATGTTAATGACAATAATAGTGTATTGATGATGACAATTTTTTGACTATATTGATGCACTCATGTGTCTCTGTGTAAATTGTGATATATTATTTCTAATGTACAATCTCTCTAATACCCTTCGAATAGCTTCCGGTTATTTTGAAGCCCATTTCCTTCTTGTATCCCTTTCATATGATATCAAGCTGGATGCGAACTAACGCTGCACAGGTCTTTTCTCTACTATCTCTCTCTCTTTCTTTCTTTCTCTTTTTCCTCATTAATTATAAACAATCTCTGACTAATTCAATTCTATATTCCATTACATGGTTATTTCTGCTGCTACTTTCTATTTACGCTGTCATACTTTATTTTAGTTTGCTTCTTTTTCTTCAAAATTTAAGTATGTAGTTTGTTTTTTGAACAGAAGAAATTTCATATTTTTCGTTCATTGGATTTTTTTACTTTGTAAATATACTTTTAAGCCTTGATTCAAAGGAGTAGGATTGTTGTTTCATTTCCGTAGCGTAGTGAAAATATTACTAAGGCTGAGCTATGTAGTTGAAAAATATTATTTTATTTGCAATGTAAATGAATTGCTCTATCTATCGCTATTCATTTGATAGTGAAGCCATCATCCTCTAGGCATCAAATTAATCTGTTTACATTTTGGAAATAGCGTTGTGTATAAATATTTCAGTGACTTTTTTCTATTTATTTTTTCAAGAGGCTAAACTGATTTTTGAAGTGTAGGGCTGATTGATAGTCTGACATGAAGTTGATGTACATATATTCTAGATTTTCCAAATTATTCTTTCGCATTGAGTTGGCATTGCTATGCGTAAAATAAAGTAAAAGGGCCTATGGGTAATTGGATTTTTTTTTTAAAAAAAACCTTCCTGTGTTTTGATTTGCAGACTGTTATCACGGATCACTTAATGTGTAAAACATGTTTAGTGCTTTTTTCAAAAATGTGTAATTCAGATTCAACGTCATATGTATTTTTGTTTGATTGAAGATCAATCTGGAGGAAAAGTTTTTTGAAATTATATTGAACACCCGTTATCGTAAGTAAGGAGGAGGTCTCAATGGTCGGAGTTGTTCGAAACTTGACTGATTACATGCATACAAATACAGATCTCTATAATATTATCAGTGCTCGTACCCTTGGTATTTATCAAATGTTTTCATGTGAATTTGTCGTCTGGACAAGTTTCCATCTTGTTGTCAATACTAGTGAGTATTGAATTGAGAGAGTTCTGTCAATGTGGACTCAAGGTTTTGTAAAAGAAACTGTCAATACAAATCCGTGTCGTCCACACTACAGTTCCCATTCATCAGAAGGAGGATGCTATGCTATACAAAATGAAATTTTTGTCCCAATTCACTTTTTATTGAACTGGACAAGGACATTTTTTTTTCTCTCTCATTTATCCTTTTATACGGAAGACTAGGGTAGATTTAGCAGTAGGTACATTAGGGTCCTTTCATCCTCACAAATTGCTCAATTTTATTTTGCGCTCACTCACATGTATAAATTCTACTATAGGTGATTATTTTATTTTATTACATCGTATCCACACGTAAGGAAATTGTGTGTGACATTGAGAATCATTTTCCTTTGAAATTGTGAGAACCAATAACAACTACAACTGTAATGGACAAACAACACACAGTGCTACCTTTTGTAACAGTTTTTGCAAGTTGTTAGGTCTAGTCAAGTAGTAAACATTATATTATTGTATGATAGATGGGAAATAATCAATATTTATTGAGTTTCCTCTTTTATTCATCTTCTATTCAAGTTTAATATCATTGTATAATCTGCGTATGTGTGTTTGAATTAGGAGGATTGTGAGTTATCTTTGTGTAACTAGCTTTTTACAAGTATTTGCTTTACAACGGGATATGATTGGTTTAGTAGTCATTTTACAACAACAACAGTGTCCACAAACGACGCACACATCACCTACGGCTGTGTGGTTTTATTCTGCAATTTATATTGCTTGTCATTTGGGAAAGGATAGTCGTATCGATGAACTTAGGAGCCAGTGCTTTGGACACAATAGTAGGTCGTATAAATTTAGTCTTGCAGATGTGGACGAGAGCCAGGGCATGTGTGTACTTAATGTGCATGTATAAGTGTGTAGGGAATTTAAAAGTTTATTCAAATTTTTGATTGTTCTCAAAATTGAATTTGTTAGCTGAAAGCTACACAGAGAGAATGAAGAAGAGTATTTGAGATGTGTGTGTTTGTAAATAATGCATTATTGAATAGGGACACTACTCCTGACAGCTACTCATTTGAAATTCACCAGATCATGATGTCCTCCTGTGTACTATCCCTCCATCCATAGCTTTTACGAGTACGACTTTGCATGTTGCGTGCAGTCAGGATATCCAGTTGATTTGCGATTCCATTGCATTACATTTTTCGTGTGGACAGGGTCAGCTATGAATAAATAAATTTTTCTATTATCATAAATGTCTGTTTCTATTGGGTAATCAGACTAGAGTTTTGTATATATTTTTGGAAGTTGCTTTTCCATACGCCAGTTGAAAATGAAAATACAAAGTATATCGTACTGAGAAAAAAAACTAGAGATACAGTTGAATAGAGAATTTTATTATTATTATGTTGTCTCTTTGGAATGATCCCTTGTATGTGTGTGTGTTACGATGATTCTTTCTCTTTTTTGAAAATTCGGTGATGTAATATTAATACCATAAGTCGGAGCAGCTATATTTGGAAAATGTTATATAAAGTATATGGAGTTTGTACTTAGTTGTGAGAGGTCTGTTATTTTTGCTTTCAATAGGTGAAGATCCTTTGAATCATTGAAGCTAACAAGAAATTCTGAGTACAGATTAAAATTATGAAAGGAGGATTAAACGAATTTTTTACACATGAATATAGTACCTATTTTTAAATTGGGCACAACTTATGCTGGACGAAGGAATCAATATTCTTCACTTGGCATTCATAGCTTTTACTGAACGATACTACTGGTTAATTCTAAACTTTTTGTTGTATTCAAGAAAATACTTTCGATACACGTAAAGAAAATTTGTGTCGACGAAAGTGAAGAAAGGATATAATTGATCTGACAATTTTTGAAATGTAATATCATTGAGCTTCACTGTGTCGTGGTGTAACGTAGTTAGTTAAAGGTTGCTGGGCCAATTATGTTGGGCATTGTATCATAAAATGAGTCAAAGTTGATGCCATAATGAATATATTTTAAGAAAAATGTTGATCATTTTAGTGTATTTTATGCATGGCATTTTTTGGAATGTTTCTGTGATTAGCCTTTTTACAAGAGCTTCCGTTATTGTGGCAGTTTTATATGAACAATTATTGTGTATAAATTTTAACAAATGAAAACGTAATTCTTTTTTCAGGGTGTTGTTACTAATTGGATTTCAAGTAAGCATAATATGGGGATGGCATTCAATAGAACTATGTGGAAAAACATAAAAGACTGTGCTTCGACCTTTTGCGAATATGGTGAGAAAATTATACTCTTATTGTGTTGGTTTGGCTATATCCCAGGTCGACTTAGGATGGAGAAATTGGACAGAGAAAGGAGAAAAACTTTCACCATTTCTTCGACCTCCTAAGTTTAACTAGTGTTTCTCCAGGAAAACAGATGAAAATTTTGTTTGTATTTATTTGTAGACGACTACAATTGGGATTGGTCCCTTCTCCAAGTGTCATACGCTTGTCTCACAAAAGTAAGTTTGATTTGCTTTTTACATAGTTAACAAAACAAATAAAGTTCACAGGATGTGTGAGATACATTGGTAAAAGAGTTTAGCTCTAGTAACTAATGAGGTATCAACTTCAATTATACATATGATGACGAGTCTCTCTAAGACAATATACAATAATACAACTTATCTGATATGGAATTTGCTTATTCTTGTAGCCTCTTACGGTATTTTATGCCAAAGCACCCAGGATTTTTCATATTGGAGATTGGTAAGTGATGAGTGGTCCCTGGCGATTTTACCTGTTACTGGAGAAAGTAGAAAGAGTGAAAGCTTGTATATACAATAGGAATATCTTTCATGTGTGTTTACAGTGGAATGCACTATAAGCAGAAGAAATGTAACCCTCACACCGCAGCGAAAGCAATTGATGCTGGGGTAAAATTGCATCATGGATTACTTTTTCCGGACAATTTGACCATTGAGCTGCGTCATGGTAAACAAATGAGACTCAAGAAAGGAAACGGTGGTTGGGGTGAGTCCAAAACGTTTTTCCCAATTAAATTTGTATTATGTAACACTCACAACAGAGTGGGTTCAGATTATGATGCAATATATATTATGTAACCATTGAACTAATTAATTTACATTTTATGTTTGTACAGGAGATCGGCGAGATCAGGAGCTTTGTGCAAAATTTGTTTCCGATACGATGTAGGTATACTCAAATATAGATATACAAGGACGACGAGTCCGTAATTCAGACTTACTCCACATATGATGGTGACTATCAAGACTCTGTAGTTAAAAGAAGATATTTTACAGAGGACAAGAGAAATTCCTGGTGATAACCCAGAGCGGGTAGATTTTTAGCGTAGCAAGATATTTTTACAACATTACCGACAGTTGCATATTTAACATGTTACAACATTAAGACATGATATATACAAAATTATCTGTTAACATCTTGGATGTGAGAAAGACTACATGACGGCAATGAATAATTAATGTTCGTCGTCAAATAGGGTACCAAGTTATACATTACAAACAGACAGAACAAGATAGTTTTTTTTCACACATTGTGTGTGAATGTATTTTTAGGTAGATTCAAAAGCTGATTGAGTTTTTTTTTGCAAACTTTTGAAAAATCAGACATGAATCGAACAAAGACAAAAAAACGTTTTTCAACACACACATACTTACATAAAAGTAAATACGCTTTTTATCTATAGAAAGAAGATATATAATATAGATATTCGTTACGAGGAAAAATTAATTGGTGCTGTAGATATGAAATGAAGATAATATGGAAAATTTTCGTTTGGGGTTACAGCTATATAAGCCAAGACATTGTTTGTGATGATATTATAAGTGTGTAGTGTATAGAATAAGGATAATAATGAGCGGATGTGAGGGACATGAATATAAAATAGAAATTTTGTACTAAGACAATTTATCTTATTTAAGGACAGTATTGGAGATCGCACTGAACTAGTTTTTGTTTTGTAAGAAAGAGAAAATTTTTCTCGGAAAGTGATTTCGTGTACTTGCCGCTAATTTTGTTGTGTGTTTGTGTCTAGTGCGAAATGTCTCAGACAAGTAAAATACATTGTTTAGGGTTAGTGGAAAAATCATTCACTAGTTAGTTTGGCAATCTTTCGACAATTTCGCATCCTATTACTCATACTTTCTTATTCGTGACTCACAGACACACACTTGATATTTTCTTGAATCAGTTTACTAAATTATCTATACTTAGAGTCCAAAGGTGCTAGTGTACTGTCGCAAAAAATTATGCGTAAGAAATGACTACATATGAAAATGCCATACTATTTTCTAGATATTAAGAAAACTCAAAAATACATATTATAATACATAGTTTTTAGGACAGGTATGGATATTTACAATAGAGGGAATATAGCAATCTGGATATTGCTATTTCTAAAAGTTCACTGATGCACAGTCTGGATTTACTCTCGATACAACCGAGTTTTCTTTCAATGATCGTTTGGTTTTTTGGTACTTGTTACAATTATCCATCTTCTAATTCCCTGTTATTATGTGAGTGGCGTCGAATAATTATTTATTTTAATAATGAATGTGACTGCCATGAACTAAACTGGAATTTATCACGTGATATAATTCTTACAAAAGTAAATGTTTATTACAAAAATATTTTCATTTATTGATATTCAAGAGAAGGAAGAGTCTTTGATTTCCAAAATCTCCTATTAAAATGTATTTAGGAGAAAAAGAAATTTCTTTTTTCCATTGCGACTATGAATATTTTTTAAAACCTATTTACACACAAATATATTGGATTAATTTGGTAGAAATATAAATATTTTTTGAACCCGGACTTTGAAGTTGATTATACTTAAAAACAATTGAGAATTCATATTGGAGGATTATGTAATTTTACTAATGGAGGAGAAACTTTATAAAGTAGAGGCAACAATACTAGTTTCAGACTTGGGGCGACTTGTTACAATATTTTGGTGTCTATGATTTCATGTCCTTCCCCACATGTATCGATACGACATTGCATTTTTTTAATTATGTAAACTTGAGCAGATTCTGTATTCCTAAAGTTTAGGATATAATTTATTTTGAGGAGCTACGATAGTATAATGTATTTAAGCTGAGGAAAGCCCACAACTTTCTACTTCTATACAACTACATACTTATTAATTAACTATATGTAGTTGATAGTCATACAAAACTTGTACTGCATAGTAATAGTGAATGATGATGATTGCTCAGTAAAATATCACAAGTGATTTGATTTTCTGACTTGCGATTGTGTGTGATACATCTTTCATAATAAGTATATCTATTTGAAAGCGGCCAAGTCTTTTCATAATGTTATTTGTACGGTTTTTAATAATTAAGGAAGGGAATGAAGGAATAGGACAAAAATTCCTCTCTCATAATGAATACTTCTTACAATTCTGACAGTCTATGTGAGATGAACTAAATTATGATTGTAGGCTTTATAAGTTTAGAATGAAGTATAGAGTTGAGATTAGGTGATTAGGGCATTTCCTGTTTGTATACTAAAAATATAACAATTGATTTCAAAGATTTATTAGAAATGTCGTCTTTGAAAGAACATCGAGTCACTTCAGTTCTTAATAAGTACATAATAATTATTTTGTTAAATGAATCGAGAATGTTATAGAGCAAGATTGTTTTTGGTTAACGTTATACGTAGACAGTACTACAAAAGAGAGAGGATGAAGAAATAGAGGAAACTATTTTTCATTATTTTAAGTACAGACTTGTAGGGAATTCTTCGTTGATTTGCGAATTATTGTTTGTTATATATTCTTGTATTGAGTTGCTGATGCAGCCACATTATTACATTGTTATTGTGTGTGCTGTGTCTCACAAATTAGATTATTATAGATTGTAACGCATTATAAGTAAATGTTGAATCCTTACAATAAATTGTTTATTTATTTTTAACTATGAGCACCCAAATCAAAACACATATTTACAGGGAAAACTCTAGCTCACACCAGCCACAATAAATAATAATAACTAAATAATATTACAAAAAGCAACGATTTCAAATTTTGTGAAATTCACTGAATAATGGCCGCTAGATACCATTTCGTTGTTATTGTCGTTTGTGATCATCAAATTACTTACTTATAGTGTAACAACATTTAAATTTAACAAATTATCCATTGCTGACTGCTGATTATGTTCACAGTTTACTTAAATTTATGAGCTTCGGTACTAAGTACATACTTACATGTGTTATTGTTGAAAATTTACAAAGAAATCGAGATTTAAGTGCACGTGTCAAAATGTTAAAAAAGGATTGGTCTTTGAAATAGTAATAATAAGCAATTGTTGCTTGTAAAATATACAAGTTTAGCTCAGGAAGTTTATTGTAAGTACACAAATAAAATGGTAAATAATACAACATGTAATGAAAAAGAAAAAAACTGTTCATTTAAATGGCCTTAGAGCCACGCAGAGGAAATGATTTGTCAATTTGATGTGTAAACCATAGTTATTATATGTATTTATGTAATATTGGTTTTTTAAAAATGAAAGTTTTTATGCAAAGTGTCAAGCATAATTATTATAATTTTAAAATGTTATTTTTTAAATACAATCGTCCAATTTAGCTTAAAAAATGTCAACTGTAATGCATTTTTCAAACTATTGATTATAGCAGTTGTACAATTAATTTGATTACAATTACAATTACTATTCTTTTAGAATGCTAGTCAAAGCAAGTTTGAAAAAAATAAACAAAAAAGTTATATTGAATATTGCTACACAATTTGTACTATGTACCAATTTTAATCCTTCAGAGATGCATTGTTTTCCATGTTTTTATGAGTTTGATACAAACCAACCAAATCAACAAAAGAGACGGAAACAAAAATAGTATACGAAAATTTATCATCCAATCTGCATTGGCATATTTATTCGAGAATTTTCCTTTTCGCAAGAATAAATAATTAGGACAAAACAATACAATTGGGATGAGAAATCTCTGAATTAAAGCATATCAAGTGCCCTCGCATTTATGTGTTACATTTGAATAGAAGTTAATCACGAGATTTCATTTCGAGGTACAATGTAATAGGTAATAATACTTTGACTGGAACTGACTGGTATATGTAATGGTTGTTGTGTGAACAAAGATATTGACAATAAACTCACGCTTTATTATTATTGTCATCTCAAATATTCATGAGACACACCATCTGGACAGAATTTAGAATCAGGCATCCAACCCCAATTCTATTTCGAGCATTCGATCAATTTGCTAAAAATGCAAAAAAATCCATACACAAGTATAAATAAAAAGAACCATAGGTATATAGGGAATGATTGTAGAAAAATTATTAGCGTGTGTGTCTACCTGCAACTTGTCATTGGCATCTTCTACTTCGGAAAATGTCTGTACACCACTAGTGATATGGTATCGTATGTCATCAATCAATTGAATGGAATCCGTCGCCTCCCTTACTTTTACGTCATTGGCATCCGAAACGACTGCTGCTTGAAATTCTTGATTGTACAACAACTTTGGAAACAAATAAAAAAAATTTTTGTACACACAGTTGCCACTCAATTTCTCATTTGTGGAAGTTTTCCTCACCATCTCAATATTGTTGGCCATGAATTCTGTACACCGATTCTCAAGTCGAATAAGATCATACATTCGAGCCAGTTTAAAAAGCATCATTACACTTTCCAAATCAACCCTACATTCAGAGAAAAGTCAAAAATTGTATAAAATAAAGTCAAAATTTTTCCTACATGATTCATTTTTTTAAAATTTATTTTTACTTGTTGGCTAGAAAGCTACCACACTCTCGCTTTAGTCCTTGAAGCAAGTACATGTCAGCCATTTTCAACACGTCGAGTACCACCTCTTCATTCAGTTGGGGATTATTGGTGTACACATAATAGAGGATGCAGGTCAGTACTTGTGGGGTAATATCATGAAGTGTTAGTAGAATATTGTCTTGTTCTAATTCATTTTCATTAAAATGATTTTGCACCATTGCATTAAAGTAACCACTTCTGACGCAAAGAAAAAGCTGCAAGATATTAAGAGATTCCTTTAAATAAAATGTATAGATCTATAACAAGAAGTGAATTCAAAAAAACATTATAAACTTTTGTACCTTGTGGCAATAAAAATGATAATTTTTGTCATCCTCGGTTCTAACTCGAAGGCACAGATCAAAGTATGTCAGGGTGTGCATTAAAGGTAAAGCATTTGCAGCAGGCCAAGAAGAAAATTCTGATGGCAAGCCCTGCTCCAGTAAGTATCCGTACGCTTGTTGAAGTTCAAATATGTCATTTTCAACAGATATGGTAGACACTTTGACTCCCTTTTTACTTCCTTCTACAAATTGAAAGGGAAACAAATCACATTACTCACATTACACAGAGTACAGAGATGATGGGTCTTCTTACAATTAGCATAAACAAAAAATGAGAATTACCGAATGATTCTGCCTTTTTTACAGCACTCTCCAACTCTTTTCGTAATTGTGGCATTTGACATTGGTCAGCGAGACGAAAAAGTAGCTCCAACTGATCTCGCTGGCAAATTGTCCGACCAGTATAGACATATCTGAGAAATTCTTGAAACACTTGTGTTGAAATCTGTCACAAAATGAGATTTCGTTTAATTTTAACCTTGTCAAATACGACACTAAATGATTACTAATGATGTTTACCATCGAATTGCGAATCTCTGACCGATCCTTCCAACGAGTTTGAAATAAATTTTTAAAATGTTCCGAACGGGCACTCAGAATACATTTATGAAGTTTAAATGCATTGTTATCTTCTAAAAGGAATGTGATGTCACTGAGGTCTTCCGCTCGTAACATTCTTGAAAAGGAACATTAATACAGACAATCTTAGGCTTAAATCATTTTTGTGGATAGATACAGTTTTAAGCTCATTTAAAAAGCCACTTACGAATCACAAAAATTGTCATAATCGTCTCTCCTCTTTGTCTGTGCTGTAATGACTTTTGCATCTAGTAGTAATTTTTTGACTTCATTGGTAAGGGCTCCATACACGCATCTTTCCCCGTCAAAAGTGTTGATTTCACAACGAGCCCCATGTTCCAGTAAATATTTGACTATATCATAGTGGCCACATAGACACGCGTAGTACAGAGGGGTCGAGTCGAATCGATCACGGACATTTAAATTTATTTCCTTTTGTTCTACAAGATATCTATTAAATAAAATAGGACAATAATTGTACAACTTAATTATTTCGAGTCAATGAATGAAAATTTTATTTTTGATATACTTACTTGACCCTTCCAAAGTCACCCCTTCGACATATATGAAATATATTGATATTGTCCATATTCTAGAGATTCTCACACGACTAGTTTTTCATCACACAAAAATTTTGCTTCGTCTTTTTGGAATTTGCAAAAAAATTAAAGGTCCAAAAAAAATTTTTCAGTGAATTCAAATTATTCGTGCTCTCTCCGTCGCCTTATTTATTCTTTCGGTCCAGAAGAAAAAGGGAAATTTGCAGGTGTATTTACATAGATAAAAAATTGAATGATAAAAAGAACATGATAATGATGATAAATATTTATTCTATACAAAACCTGTTGGTTGTATAACTGATACAAAATCATGTGCTAGTGTTGTTGGGAACCGGCTCTCTCTCTCTCTCTCTCTCTCTTTACTAAATTTTTTATATATTTTTTTAAAAAATCACTTACTTTGAG
>WJFB01002766.1:0-16808 GCA_009870185.1 Pygmarrhopalites habei
TTTGCATTATATATTATATATCATGTCCATTATATATTTTTAACTTTGTAGGAGGCTACAAACAAAAGGTCAAGTTGGGAGCGAAACATGTAAGACATTGGGAATGGACAGCATTTACTAATCCAGGTATAACGACGATGATGATTCATCATCATTGATGAATAATATTTCATACTTTAAAAAATTCGGAAAATTAATATAATGTCAATGTCATTTTGTATATTTTGTTAATCTTACAATAATCAGCAAGAAAAGATACTGCTCAGTTTTATCATTGGAGACGAACAAGTGATGACCCTAGAGAATATCCCTTTGCTAAATTCAACAAGGTTACAATATTTAACTTTATTCATCACATCTCTTGAGAATATACAAGTAATATTTCAATTATTTTATACTGATTTTGTAAAATAATTGTGTCTCTTTGTATGAATATTTACAGGAAGTTCCTATTCCACAGTATTCCGATTCTGAGTATGTAAATTGTTTGGATCATAACGACTGGAGTAAAGCTGAAACAGACTATTTATTTGAATTATGCCGTCGATTCGATCTTCGATTCCCTATTATTCATGTAAGAACCAATACTAAAAATCAATTTTGCTCCCTTAAATAGGGTAATGTGTAAGGGTTGTATAATAATAATAATTATTACTATCTTCTCTCAGGATCGTTGGAATCGAGAAGTTTATGGTAACAAATCCATTGAAGACCTGAAAGAGAGATACTATCAAGTATCTGGTCTTATAGCTAAATTGAGATCCGACCCTACCTTTCCAGAACCCAAAGTGTTCGTCTTTGACGCTGAAAGTGAACGGAAGCGTAAAGAACAACTGAATCGATTATGGAATCGAACTCCTGAGCAGGTAAATTTCTTGTTACCTGATTTTTTGTTGTTGTAATTTTTTAAAATACCTTATCCAACAATTCAATTTACCTACTATTATATGTAGATTGAAGAGGAAGAATTTCTTCGAACTGAGTTGAAGAAAATTGAAGCCAGGAAGAAGGAACGAGAGAAGAAAACTCAAGACTTGCAAAAACTCATTACAGCTGCCGACGCTGGTCAAGCTTCAGGTTCAGTTCCAGAGGGTAGTGCAAAGAAATCTGGAATCGCTGAAGCAAAGAAAGGTTCATCTGCGGCTAAAAAGAAATCTGGCAAAGGTAAAAAAATTATACATGTCATTTTGATTTTTTACTATTAACAGTAGTTTCATCTGGATTTTCAATGATGATTTTATTTCTAAAAATTATCTTTCGTAGTTTCTCTGGGCCGAAAAGATTCCATAAGTAGTACACAAGAGATATTTAGTGCCATTAAATGGCCAGACTTCAAATCTGCTGGAGTCTCTGTACGAAGCCAAAAAATGAAATTACCTACTTCAGTTGGTCAAAAGAAGACAAAAGCTATTGAACAAATACTCAATCGACTTGAAATTGGTTTGTTTTTTCATTCTTTCTCTTTCAGAGTTATGGTAATTCTTTCAAGATAATTTTATTAATTTAATATGGATGAATCTACTTTTTATTGATTGTACAGAACCTGTGCAGATTCCAACAGAGGAAACTGCTACTCAATTCAATGAGCTGAGATCGGATATTGTACTACTGTACGAATTAAAATCGGCCTTGTCAGCCTGTGATCTGGAGATTCAATCTTTAGCTAGTCAATATGAAGTTCTGAGTGGTGGTCAACATTTAGTACTGGATACTTCAGTTGGTAGTACAAATTCTACGATATCCACCTTGGATATTTCAACAAGTACCATCCAACACCAAGGATTGAGTGGAGTAATTGATATTCCAAATATGCCTGCTGTAAGAAAATTTATTCTTGCTAATTTTTCTATATTGTTTTTAACAAAATGATTACAACTCTAAAGTTTCAGTATAGAACTAATTGTCAATATGTAAACTATAATGATTCATTATTTTTGTTCTTGTTGTAGAAAAAAAGGAAAGCTGCACTGGAACAGAGTAACGTCTTGAAAAAGTTGAAATCAAAAGTAAGTACTTGAGCAACATTTTTTCCCCATCCATGCCCTTGCATTATATAAGTTTTTTATTGCATTTTCTCAAGAGTTGAATAATGATGTAGAGAAGATTATAATAATTTAGATCTTAGGTATACAATAGCTGGTAATTAATTCCCTTACAAAATTCACAACTCTTCTCTTGTAACAGAATCATCACGATTTGTTGAACTTGTAACTTTTTTGTCTACACCAGGAATTGCAGCTCCATCAATAACTGCCTTGACAACCTCAAATATGGACTCGACTGAAGTATTAGCATCCCATGAGCGAACAACTTGACCTTCTTGATTAATCACATACTTTTGAAAATTCCATGTGGGAGCCTTGGATGTTGCTAGTATTTTAAAATAGACAAACAATTATGTAAGTAAATGTTATTTAATAATAATTATGAGATCCAGTATCTGTCTTTGGATCAAAGAAATATATTTGATTTTTTTTCTATACGTATATTCTTGAAATATAAATTTTCACGATTACATCAATTATATGATATATTATATCAACGAGCAACAATTTTTAAAACTGTTGTTTGTTCCTAAATGTAAGGACGGCATGTATGAATAACTGTTATTATTGTTTAAATATTATAGAAGAGATTTGAAAAATAATTTCCTTTCTAAAATGTATTTGAAAAATGATCATGGACAACAACAATAAGGTCCTTCTTAGCATTCATTATTATTGCGTAATATTTAGCTACCAGGTAGTATTATCCTGTTACGTTTCTCTCTTTTTTATGTATTATTTCTTAAAATGAAAATATTTCGGTAATAAATGAAAAAGAAATTCGGATCGTGATTTAAACTAACCGACTAAAAACTTCCACTCTGGACTGGCATCAGAACCAATTACATGTCTTTTTGCAAAGACGGGGAATTCTGCTTTAAAATGTCCTGTAAATAGAAATTTAGATATTTTGTTTTGAATGAAAAGAAAAACATTTTCGTTAAATCTACCATCAGATGTTGATATATATTTTTTTTCATAAACATACCCCTTATGTATTCCTCAATTTCTTTGTCTTCCCAGGGTTCTTGGTCATCTATGAAAAGAAAAAAAAGTGAAAACATGTCATTCCAATTTTGGTAGCACATAGTCTACATAGAATTGTACTACATGTAAAGAGTACATATAATGCTTGTGAATAAACTCACTAAAGTCATTTGAGGGAAATGCTAGGACACTGAACTTGTCACCAAAGCTGAGAATATCATGCAGTCTTTTTAATGCCTTTTTTAAGAAAAAAAATATTAAAAAGTATAATGTATATTAAATTCATAATTCTTCGATATTCAATTTGATTCTGAACAAATTCATCACACATTTTGTATGCATTAAAAAACTATTAAAACTCAAATTACCTTAAAATGAGCGTCTGTGTGACCACACTGAGACGCTGTATTCACCACTAATGTGACCTGTCAAATGGACACAAAGACACGGTCTTAAACCTTTTTTTCTGTCTCCCATTTCTCAATGTCGATTCATATAACATGTGAAAGTTTTCTATTTTAAAATTCTTTTGTGGACAAAAAAGAACTTGTCAAAAATGAGAGTTTTTAGCCGGTATATTAAGTAGAGGGTACAATTCGTACATGTGCCACTCGTGTCTATGTATTGTCCTTTAGAAATGTACAGTAGTTGTGAGGGGGAATAAAGTCTTCATTGTAGAGTATTACATAATGACTTGACTTGAGACATAAAAATGCATTTTGAACAAATTTTACTAACGTTATGACGACCAAGGGAAAATAATGAGATATTTAAAAGAGGAGGATTGTCGGTCACTGAAAAACAGGGATGACATGAAAGGGAAAATAATGAAAGTTTTTTCTCAAATAAAAACACCGCATTCACAGCGAATAATTATTAAGTATGTGGATAGTACATATGTACACAAGAGAGAATATTACAGGGGAAACATGCAAAATCACTAAAATTCCACGCATAAACACACACAACAAATGATCATAAATTTTTTAATAGAAGAAGGGTTCCCTTACCTTTCCCTTATAATCAGCCAAGTCCACATCATTACCTTGAGTGTCTTTGACTTTGAAGGAGTAGAAGGACTCTGTTTCACAATTCACATTGACACTAGCTAAGAAGAGAAGGATAGTAGAACAGAGGAGAAGCATGACTAATAATGTGTGTATGTGAGTAATGTGGTAAATTAAAATCCGGGGCTCAAAAATAGTTGGAAATTACGAGTTTTGAGTAATTTGTGTTGTTTGTTGATGGGGAAATTCAATATGGAATCGACAAAGACGAAACACTGGAGAATAGAGAAGAAAAGAGGAGAGACTTTTTGAAGAGTAAGAGATGCGGCTTTTTGTTGTTGAGTTATGTCAAAAACTCTTGCCGTCCTTGAATAAGCAGCCTCCAGCTAGTATCGTGGTTGAACCACCCCGTTCTGTGTACTTACAAAAAATGAGTCTTACACAGACACACGTATACTATGTACAGTGTGTGTCTGTGTGCCTCTCTGTTGGGTTGAACTTAAACCCAACTTTGATTCACAAAATCTGTGTGTGTACAAAATGCAAGAATCCTCTGCTCTGAATGTCTTCCAAAGTTCCATGATACCTTCTCTTTTCTACCATTTGCCATTTTTCGACATTTTGTTCACTCAGCAAAACCGAATTGGCAAAATCGCATGACATGCCATGACAGTTAATCATTTTCAATAAAAAATGACCCTTCTTCTTCTGTCAGCAATTTTACAGGAGGGTTTCTATTTTATTTCTTCCACAGTTCAGCAAAAGAGAATTGATCTGACACAGGGACCTTATTTACGAACTGTGATACATGTGCTCGTATGAAGACATAATAATTTAGTCATTAACTACATAAATGATTTAGTGAATTGTTTTTATTGTGGATGGGAAGTGAGGAATGTGTTTACTTCAACCAAGTTGAAGTTCTTAAGAAGATGCAGTGAAGATCCCTAATTCTTGAGACGACCACAAGTTAAAGTGTGAGTAGAAATACTCCCCCATGATGCATATGTAATCTATAAACAAGGAGGGGGAAATACGTTTAAAATTGACTTTATGTATGTCTATTTAATATGATATACACAATGTGTGTATTTTTTGCCTTGTTCTGTATTCCCCCAACTACTGCATCCATGCATTTTATGTATGAATGTTGCCAACCAGACTATGATGTATTCCACTCTTCTTCTACTATAATCCCTCATCCGCATCTTATTCCACAGTTCCTCTTCTACAACTCTTATTCAACTCTTCTCTCTCTCCACACACACACACACACTCACACACCATTTGAGTTTAAAATGCCAAGTCAACAATGGATGAGAGGAAAACAACTGGCTAAAAAAGTTTTTGCAGTGATTTTTCAAAAATGAAATCTTCACCGTCAGTTTAGATGGCAGTTCCGACTCCCGAGATTCTGAAAGTGAATGAGTGACTTTGGAAAATGGAAATGTGAACACACTCCATGGATTGGGGATTTTATTCTATTGTCAAAAATTGTACAAATTGTGGTTGTCATACAGTGACTCTCTCTCACCTTTAGCCACTCTCTCTGTCTCTCTTCTTTGATTTATGTTACTAACGAGTGTGAGAGAAAAAAAGGAAAATGGACTAATTAAATGGTTCACTTCTGATTGAGAATTTTTGCCAAAGGCGGAATGGCATAGTGAAATGGAATTAAATGCAAGATGCATTTGCACGTGAAAATGGTGTGTGTGTTGTACTTGTACTGTATTTACACAAGTATTGTTAGGCCAAGACCAAAATGCAAGTACTTTACAGAAGCAGAGAGAGAGAGAGAGAAGATGAATACAGATTTTGAATAAAGTAAATATTAAGCATGTATGTACAAGTGTGTGGACACAAAAGATGAGGATTTAGCATGAGTATGGAATATGGTACAATTAGTAAATGTTTGATACCTCCTTGCTTTTGACGATAGCACTTTGAGGGAACAACATGATCAAGTGAAAAAGGGATCGAAAGGGATGGAAAGGAATAAAGGAAAATGAGATTTTTCCGTCACAACAAAAATATTTTTTTGTTTGACAATAATATGATTATTATCTCTCTCTCTCTCTCTCTCTCTCTCTCTCTCTTTACAGAGAAGCAATGAGGAAGGAAGGAAAAGGTCAAGAAGAGAAGGATGGACAAAACTCTTTTTAACAGGGCAAGGAGAGATTACCTCGTGACCCACTTTAAGGGCACTTGAGAAAGCCTTTTTTTTCTTCTGTGTGGAGTCGTGGGGACAAGAGTAAATAGATGTAAGATTCATGAATATTATCATGTCAATGGTGGATGTAATAACATGGTGAAGACATGGATTAGCATGTACATGGCACAAATGCATTGTTATCTCTCTGTCGTCTATGACATTATTCAAGTAAATGAAGATATGCGTGCGTCCGACCAACACACACACAATATTGGGATGCTTTTCACACCTTTATCTGTATTCTTTGTACTATTTGCGGGGTTCAAACAACGGAAAATGAACTGTGTAGTGTCAATCTAGTCTTTGTAATGTTGTACCTGGACTCATCACAGACAAAAAAATGGTTTTTAAAATTAACTTTCCTAAGTGTCATTAGTGACCATCCATAAAAAACAGTTGAGTAAGCCAAGTAAGGCTAAAAATTTAGATGCTTCTTTTCAGGGAGAGAAAAATTCATTGGTTGACCAGAGAGGAAGAATAAAAATAAGGGGAGAGGAATGAACAGTGTAAAAATTGAAAGGTAGACTTGTACTGACACAAAGATGACCTTTTTGACTTTTGAAAATCAATCTATCGTTAATGGATGTTCAGAGACAGTATTAGAGAAAAGGGACTTGCTGGTCAACTAATCCGTATGATGAGCACTGGACAGGACTTCTTCTTCTTCTGAGGTGACTTTGTCTGCTCAGTTGTGTAATTTGTGTCATTTGAACAGTGGACAGGTACACATGATGACAAATGGGTATTTAACAGATAATATGAGGAGAGGAGGGGGTCATAATAAGCCCCTAATAAATGATAGAGACAAGTTGCGGGACTTGTTAGCCTTCAACTCCCAACTTCCTTGTCAATGTCAGAGTGTCAGAAAAAGTACGTTGGAAAAATCGGGGGGAAAACAGAGAGAGAATTATTTTGTTATGGTGAGAGTACAGGGGACACAGGAGGAGGATGACAATTGACTTGGTTATATTTTTATTGTGTTGACAAAGGAGAAACGGAAAAATTGGGGATTGGGGTTCTCTTCTGATTTTTGCCAGCGGCCAAACTAAAAGTTGAATATTTATTCTGGGCTGCCTAAAGGACTCTTCAAGTCACGAATCATCATACTTTACCCACCACCACCAACACTACACTACACATACACAATCCTAAAAGGTAGTCTAAAAGGTAATAATAATAAGGTGGGCTTTCATTCTGACCAAGAACACAGAGACACCGTCTCCTTGACTCCTCCGTGTAGAAAAATGAAGAGTCAGACTGAATGACTCCAATGGATGATTCTGATGACGATGATGATGACAAGTGCATTAAATACGGATTTAATAGAACCAGCACGAACATGGAATTTTATGTAGATTTAAAATATCCTCATCCACAAAACAGAGTAGGGATGTGTGTAAATATCGAATTGGTAACTGAGGAGGAGGCGGAGTACAGAAAGTCTCATAATTATAGAGGTTTACTAATGTTTGGATCTATATATTATTGTTATTATCGTATAAATGATTAGCGTCTCTCCCCTCTCTATCTCTGTACAGGGAAGGAGGAGACAGGATGAAAACAAGCACCTGCTCAAATGTAACCTGAACGAGATGAGGAGGATGAGGAGGACGAGGAGGAGGAGGGAAAAAATATTTTACGATCATGAAGGTAGAATGTGTTTTCGCTTGGCCATGAGATTAAGAAGCCCTTTCTCACCTGCTGACTCCTGACCTACTTAAAGGGACACCTAAAGGAAAACTCTCATGTCTGCTAGAAACAACAAATCATCATCATGGAAATTTATACTAACTTACATATAGTTTATCTCACTCCCTATATCCAACTATATAAATTTCTTAAAACCTCCTTCTGTACCAATCAGTCTCTTTCTCACTCTCTCTCTGGAAAATAACTCTCAATAATTCAGTTCAACCTTCAACTCTTTCTCTCTCTAGAAAAGGGATATGTTCATTCTGACCCTTGAGTATCAATTAACCTCAAAATTCAATAATCAAATATAATAGTTTTTATATTAGTGAAAACACGACTAGAAAAAATAATGGGGAAAAAACTGTAAATTAATTTCCAATACAAAAGTAAATCACTACTACACAAAGTCACAAACAATTTGTCTCAAACAAATTACCAAAAAGAAATTGAAAATGCTCAAGTGACAGTGTTTGAGGTCAAGGGTCATCCATTTCTTAATGTAGAAAGAGAAAATCGATGAGTGAAATGTGAAAATTGTTATCAAGTTAGTCAGTAATTTTGGAAAGAGAAAAGGACTCATTATGTGATGTAGTCAATAATTTAATAAAATTAAGATGAGGAATAAAGAGAATTTCTAGTACAATGGAAAATAGGGCTGCCTAGCGGCTGACAAATGTAAAATTCTTTTAGAATCCACAAATAGGCCCCTGGATTCGAATGGGATGACAAGGTGAATAGAATAGTCGTAGTCAAATAGTTGAAAATAGACGAATCATCTCTCTCTCTCTCTTTCTTGTAGAGGAGGTAAAGGAAGGGACAAAGAGAGAGAGAGAGAGTATCTGTTGAAAAAAGTGAAAATAATAAATGGCCTAGGGTAGAATGGACAAAGGAGGCAGTCGTCCTTACTGTTTATTTACAAATATTGTGATATATATTATAGGCGGAGAGAATGTGGAAGAGAAAAGAGACGACGACCACCAACCACCACTATCCCCAGACACACACACAACACACACAAGAAGAAGCAGAGGAGGAGGAGGATTATTACTATTATTTAAAGTCAGAGTGACAGGGGGGAGTGTGTGTCGGAGGTTGATATGAGAAGAAAATTGAGCAAAGTTCTTCTTCTTGTGCTGTGTTTCAATTGAATTGTGTTTGGACATTTAGCACTAGAAGAGGAGAGGAGGAGGAGAGACGGGGGAAGATGGTGTTTTAGCTGTTGTTGTTGTTGGAGTATATGCCGATGATGATCTTTTAACCAGCCGTAGTGGAGTAGAGTAGAGAGACTGTGTTAAAGCGTTAAAGCTAACTAGCGTTGAGCAGTGGATGGTTCACGAGAAAACCATCAAATGAGAAGAGGAGAGGAGAGAAGAGGAGAAAAGAAAAAGTAAGTCTGAATACGCTTTTTGGTGTCAGTAGGTGAACACGGTGGAGGTACCTTCAAGTTAGTTATTTGAAAACTCTCAGTCAGACAACAAGTGTACAATTTTTGTTCTGTTGCGAAAATGACGGTGTGCCTCGTTCCTTGTTTTAAGTGACACCTCTCCTTTTATGAAAATTACACATTTTCATTCTCTCCCAAATTTTTTCCCTTCATCTCCTCCTCCTCCTCCTCCCATCCTCCTCCACCACCATCGCCTCCTCTCCTCCGAATCAATACTCCCATCCTCCTCAACTCCTCCACCAATTTTCCTCAGGATCTCGTAAAATGGTAAACTTGGAATTATTGTTGGGACGACTCTCATTACTATTTTTTGTCATCATCTGTGCCTCTTCTTCATCTTCTACTTTTGCCTACACATTTGATGGTAAGTCCAATCAGTCATCCATACCATTTTTTATTTATTTCTAATACGTCACACGACATTCGTGTCAACGTGGACCGGTAACGTCCACACAGAGAGAGGAGGTGTCATTCTCAAAAAAAGCCCCGTGTCAAAATATCCCTGACAGTCTGACAGGAGTGTCAAGAACAATTTGTGTGTGTCTCCTACATTCCCTGACAAATTTTTAATTATTGACTAACTTCCAATCAACAAACCACACACACAGTCGTCCACAGTTTTATTAAAATTGATCAGTAATCAAGATGTAATCTGAAGAAGAGTTTTGTCAAGTGAAAAGTTTTCCTCCTCCTCATTGTGAATTTTCCTTTACTAATATTTTGATCAGGATTAATCTTTTTGTTCATAACAATAAGTACTACATCATCCTGATCATCTTCTCTGATTTCCCTTTGTTAGTGATTGTGTGTTTGGATAGCGGAAGATTGGACAGTAAATTGAATGTGTGTGTGTGTCCGTCCGAATGGAATACTTTCGTCAATGTTGTCCATCTTCTTCCCTCGTTGACATGTCGTGTACATACAAGGGCAATTGTTTCTCAATGCGGACTTCATGTACAAGATCACAAGTGTGTGTGTGTGTTGGATCATTTTATTTGGTGGTGGTGGTGTCATTTCATAAACTGTTTACTGTACTTTTATCGGATTAATAATAATTTTTTTTATTATTCTTTTTATTAGTCTCTTGATTCTAGTTATGAGTCCTCACTACTTGTGTAGTCATAGTAGGAGTTGGTAGTTAAGTAGTTGTTAGTGTGGTGGTCAGATCAAATGGTGATGGCACACTATGTATTAGTGTGAAGTCAAAAAAATTTCGCTCATACAGTATGTAATAATAATAATAGTAATATTGTTTTTAGTTGTATCTTTTACATGTGCTTAAATCCCTCCTCCTCTTCATTATTTACATTGTGGATATTTATTTTTTTTGGAAGAAAAAACATTTTATTTACATGATGCAGTTAAACTGGTTAAAGGTTATTGTACGTTACGTCTTCACAACATCACACTAAATTCCAAACTAAATACATTTTACACAGTCCCCCAACTGCATTAGATTGTTGTACATACATATTCAGATCTCATTTTACGTGGTTACGGTGCACCCACCAAAAATCCTCATTCTAATTTTTCATCATCTGTAGACACAGGCACATACACACGCA
Source organism: Pygmarrhopalites habei (assembly GCA_009870185.1). NCBI lineage: Eukaryota > Metazoa > Arthropoda > Collembola > Symphypleona > Arrhopalitidae > Pygmarrhopalites > Pygmarrhopalites habei. The sequence goes on from WJFB01002766.1 coordinate 10,953, forward strand.
GTATATCATTCCCTTTGTATCCATTAATAACAAAAAAATGTATCTCTTCTCTCAAATGCTGACCTTTATATAGAACTTTTTTTCCCCCAGAAATAGCAATGAAACTGATGTGTGTGTAGGTTTTTTGTCACACTGAGACACATAATATTATTGGTCGACATCGACATCGAGACAGTCGTCATACGAAATTCTATTTATTGTGATACAGTTGACAAGAGAGTATTGTTGCTAATTATATACATCTCAATACTTTACTGAGAGAGACTGCGGTGGAGAAGAGTAGAGAGGTTGGATTTTTCGGCTTTGCTCTCTTCCAATTTTCCACATGTATCTCCTCATATGAGGAGGAGGAGGAGGGGTATATATTTATTGTATATATGCTACTAGTTATCAGAGCGTGTAAACACAATGTCTGTGTGTGTTGGCAGTGGTGTTAGTTTTAAAGTTGAACGTGTGTATGTAGAGTGGAGGTGTGTAGTGTGTGTGTGTGTGTTTACTATATTTACTTGTGTCAGCTGCTTTAGTTAAATCCACAAATCATGGGCCATCATGGATAGCCAGCCACACGGCTAAGCTTGAGGTTTCTCTTATTCTTATGGCCGTGTCCTCCTCACACACAAACAGCATTGGATGTACGTAACACATACACATACTGTGTTACACATATGTGTGTAGAGAAAAAGTATTTCATTTTTTGAATTGTACTTATTTTTTTCCTTCTTTTATTCTTGTTTTGTATTCCCACTCTCAAGATAAGGTTCTTCTTTTTGAGCGCTTCAACCTCTACTTGACGAATATGATACTGGTGTGTGTGTGTAGTTGTGGGTATTGGTGTGATTTGAAGTGATGTGTAGTGGAAGAGGGATGAAGAGAATAATGTAGAGAGAGAGAGACAGCTGACATGAAGTTGAGTGTGTGTTTTGGGCGTGAGCATGGGATGCAGAAGGCTATATGGAGGAGATGCTGGGAGGACACAGACTCATTGCTTTGTTTGCGGATTTTCTCTTTTTATTGTCTCTCTCCACATTTGTCATTTGCAATTCAGACAGTTTATGAGCTGAACACATTTTGTGTTCACCCACATTGTCATCGTCACCTCTGTCTGAGCATCGCATGGGAGGAGGATGAGATGAGTGCAACTAGTTACAAGAATTGGATTCTCTCACAAAAGTCATGTCATGCCATAATAAAATGTCAGAACTTTGTCACTGGCCAACTCTCTCCCTCCCTCCCTCATTGTAATTAGTCAACCCACGCATATTATATGGTGAATTATTATTATTATCCAAGTAAACAATTATTACCGCACTAATCCCTAATTACTGTAATTTGACTTACATAGTTCATTGTTACCATTTCATAAATGTTGTGTGAATGGATTTCGCATTTTCCTAACGTAAAAATTTCTACTATGAACATAAACACACACGACACACCATGCAGATTGCAGAGAGACTCATCATGTATGTATCATAAATAACAATTTATGTAGAGTGTGTATTAGTTTCTTTTTTTCTTTCTCCTCTCTGATTCTCCTGTCAAAAAATATTGCGTGTCTATACTCTGTGTACTGCTTCCACTCTGTAGAATCCTAGTCAGTCTGAAACGGGAAAGCGTGAGAGACAGCAATGATGTTTTGACCATACACACACAAACACATGTCATGTGATGTGTGAAGAAAATGGACTAATAACTTGTACATTATGTAGACATTCTGAGAAGAAAATTGTGACACAGGAATTGAGAATAATGATGATGATTGGGGATTAATAATTGACATTCCCCCCCTAATTTTGTGTTTGTGTTTGTATTTTTTCAGGTTCTTACAAAATAAGTCCGAAACCATGTACAGTGGACACGAGGATAGGGACTTGTATGTTTGTTTGGGAGTGTCTAAAGACAGAAGGGAAACATTTGGGGATGTGTGTGGATGGTTTCATGTTTGGTTCCTGTTGTGGACACAATACTTCTTCAAATTTAGTTTTAGATCATAATTCTATTGTCAGTTCGTCGTCGACGACCAGTAAAACTACCAGTACTACAAATTTCCCAGAGGAAACAGCCATTTTCTCTACAAATAAAATCACAACGACGACGAGTACAAGTACGACAACCACCACAGAAAGTCCACCAAGGAGAACAACAACCAAGAAATCCTGGACAACAACATGGAGACCATCAGTAGGAAGTGGAGGATTTTCGACATCTTCTTCCTCATCTTCATCCCTGTCTTCTGCAGCGTCGTCCACGATTTCGGAGTTGCAACTTCCGTTCGTGACGGTGAATGGAAGTAGTCTTCCAGAGGAGTACACAATCCTGTCCTCGTCAACTCTGTCTTCATTACCAAGTAATAGTGGTAGTGGTCTTAGTCATAGTAGTGGTGTTGGGAGCAATTTTAAACCAAGTGGTTCTTCTCCTCCTTCCTCCTCTTCCCCTTCGTCTACAAACATCAATTCAAGTTTTTCTCCGTACAGTTCTTTGACATCCACCACAACATCGTCATCTTCGTCATCTAGCTCAACAGCTCCAAGTACAACAAGTAAACCCACATTGTCAATGATGACTACCGTTCATCCCCATCCACCCCATCTCCATCAACATCATATTTTTAAAACGACTCAAAGACCTACCACGATATTTATTGACCCAATGTCCACCACTACCCCACAACCCAATATTAGCCTAGACAGAAAGTAAGTTACACACTCTGCATTTTTGCTCCCTGTATTTTTAGTCACTTTTAATTGTTTTTTAAAAGACAAGAGTGTTTTGTAATCCTTACAGCTATGGATGCGGTGTGTCGCCTATTTATCCACAAATGAGGATTGTCGGTGGGAAAGATGGTAAGCCGTCACTCTTGTCTCATAATAAGGACAAAAATATGTAGTTGTATTTGAGGAGTAATAATTAAATATTACCGTTAAAAAATCCATCCATAATGTCTGTAATTAATTACTTTACCCCAACAATTAGTTCCCTTTCACACCTAATCCGAATGTGTCAATTCTCTGTCATTGCTTTATTAACTCTCTAATGTTCTAAATACAAGAACAAATTTAATAAGAGACAATAAAAAATAGATTGATACATGTCTCTTCTCTCTGTCTTTTGTTTGAGTAAGAAAAGAGGAGAGAGAGAGAGAACTGAGGATGATTTGACAATCCCCCTTCACCTACACCAACAAAGAAAAGAAAGGATACAAAAGATGATGATACAAAAAGGGAATTCAAGTTTAACTTGGCCTCATCTCTATCGTATAAGTGTACTAGTGTAATGTATACACATAGAATAATACTAGCCTAAATATTGAGGGAAGGAAAAATGTGTGTAATTTTACTTTTTACGCAAAAAAAATTAAAAAACTAGGTATTGTATCAGTTCCACGAGATAAATTTGTGTCATCACAAATACAAATAATAATATTTCATCCGTGTGTCCCGTTAGCAAAACATAGCAAGGACGAGCTAGGAGGAGGATGACGCTGTAAAAATATGAGAAACATACATGTACACACACAACGTAGAAAGAGAGAGAGAGAAAGAGAGGTTGAGGAAACAATTCGAGTAAATGCTGACAATTTAACTACGTTGTCTGAAGACGTACTAATATGGTACACGCAGTCACTAATGTTATTGTTCCTGTATTTACTAAAAAACATGGAGGAAAACCATGTGAAAGTCATTATAGCGTGGAGAGAGAGAGGAGAATCACACAACTATCACTTTACCTACATCTTCTTTCGCATCCTTACCGGTGGATTCATTAAAAAAAATGCATGGCTAATTAAGCGTCCAAAAAACATTTTTTTTCTCTCTCTCTTTCTCCTATTTTTGTTAAATATTATTATTGTTCATATAAAGGGATATAGTTATAACATCATTAGTATAAGTATAGGAATGGAGTGAATGGAGGTAAACCTGACCATGATTCTCATCGTTAATGTTCTTTTATGATTATTATTATTATGTTTTTCTATTTCAGCCTCATTTGCTGGTTTCCCGTGGTGAGTACAACATTTTTTACAAATTTTTAATATTAGCGACTTACAGTCAATAGAGAATTGATCGCAAATATCTACAACAAGTAAACTACATAATCATTCATATTTCATATCAGACGATAGAATTCATATTAAATTATTCTATTAACGAAACAATAAGTGTAACATTAATTTGAGTTTCAAGAACGAACGAATCAAAATATATGTAAGACAAATTTATGAATCAAGTTTTGCTCTTTTGGCTCGAATTTCTTCCAAACCGTAGAGAAAGTCGATTGCTTTGGCATCATTGTAAGAGTTTTGATGGACTTCAGTCTTTACGAAATCAATTTCTTCATCTGAGAACGGAACAGTAGATGATGATGTAGTAGAAGAGGGTGAGATTGGATTGGCATACTCCATTTTAGCTTCATGCTGAATATTTCCTAATGGAAAACGAGGTCGATACCATTCTGGCCTTTAAAATAAGGCAGAATACAAATGTTATCACTATTGTTATACACAGAAAAGATTTAAGACTTAAATACTTAATATTTAAACTAATATTTATTTACTGACACTTTATAATCTCGATCAAGTAGCCATTTTTGCATTGCATCAATGTTATGCATAGGAGCAATAGTGAAAAATGTGGGTGGATAAGGCATCTGCATTTGAGATGAAGTACTGGTACCCTACACAAATAAATTTAATAGTACATTATCATGAATAGAAAATTACAATTGCGTCATGCAAAATAAAAGTATTACTATTTATTATTATTATTACCAATGGAACTTCCACATTGTGTCCTCCACGCCAAAACTCACACGATCCAGTTTTAGTAGCTAGTACATTTTCTCCTTTCTCCAACGATGTATCATCAGCGAACGATTCAATCACAGAAAAACGTAAATTTCCAGGGTGGCAGTCGCCACGACAAAAATGACGAATAACTATTACGTTACAATAATAATTAATAGAATTTGACAATAAGTGACATAATATTTAGAAGATTCATAATAATATTGTATTTACAGGGAGTGTAATGTTGAAGCCTTAGGTTTGTGTTTTTTCACCACTCCGTGCAATGTCAATAGGAAAAGTACTAATAAATTCTTCTTCCAATGCGTCTGTCATGTCAGCCAGACTCCAATCTTTGTTCTTTCTTTGGACAAAATTGAGACGAGCGATGCGAAACTCGTTAGCATAGCATACAATACTAAAAACGTAGCGTTTGACTTCGCTTCTCGTTTTTCCAGTATAACTACAGACATTAAGATAAATTATACACTAAATATTGATGAAATACGTTGAAATTAAACAGTAAAATTAAAAAATAATGAAACTTACAAGACCAAAGGATGCCAGGCACAACTTCTAATGTAAGTTAATAGTCCAGGAAAAATTTAAAAACATTTTCAGGTACTAATCTACTCATTTTAAATACATAACAATAATAATTTGTTCAAATAAAAACTTACTTTGTACGACAACTGAAAAGATCCTCAACCTTGACAGCAAAGTCATTAAAGACTTCGTACTTTAATGGACCAGAGTAGAACATGTGAGTTGTACCTTGACAATTTCCATCCTTAGGACTTCCAGACTCTTTACATGGTATTGTTCCAGTCACATTATTCTTGACCCCATCAGATCCAATTGTTCTTTCTACAACAAATCCAAATGAAAATGTTCATTTCTCTATTCAATTTGTAATTTTCATGAAAATAATACAGGGTGGCAAGAAACCTCTTGCTACCCCGTACAGCCCTCCACAGACATTATCAGAAAAATTCCAAAATACAGTTTTGTAGAGCTTTTGATTCTGCATCTAGCCCATATCATATCAGGTCAAAAGGTCAAAGCGTCTCGCC